>SMLS01069878.1:0-32702 GCA_004785975.1 Popillia japonica
GTTTTGGGGATAGTCTACGTGGTTTAGATCTGGTTTAGACACCTCTCAAAGATAGGAGCGATGAGAGTTAGCACAAATGCCCCCATACCTACAGATGATAGAAGCAAGAGTGTTTAAGTATTAAAGTGATGGCTAAATACATTCCTTTTATGTAAAACTATATGACCACTTCGTTAGTTTAGTTATTTCAGCCAGATTGCTTCCTGATGATTTGGTGGTCTAGCCACTTCAAAGTTTGGAGAACTGACTACAGTTTTTCAACATAATTTGAAGCATTGTTTTCGTACATTTTTTTTAATCTTTGGAGATGTAATTTTCCACTTTTGCATCCACGACAATTTTGCATTAAAGGTTTGTCATTTCAGGCAACGATTTGGATCATTTTGATTTAAATTGGTAACTTGGCAAAACTCAATGAACCAAAAAAATACTTGTAATGGGTTTTTAGGGGATACTTGCGGAAATCTGGTTATTATACCAAAAGCACTAAATTAGCATAGGTATTAGTGAAGAACCGGTTTCTGTTTAGCAGATGTCATCTTTTTTTTTTATGTTAAATCCCACCTTCATCGCTTTTGCCTCTTTCGTTTCTATTGGACCACATTTGGTGTGGCAATTTTGTACTTGCCTAGTGTCCAGTCCTTCTCTCTGGAGTTCTTGATTCTCCTTCTAAAGTTTTTGATACTTAAAGAGGCATGACATATATGCATGAGAAGATAATATTGCTTTAGAACAATTTGAAACAGAAATAATTTTTTAGAACACAATTCACCTTGCTGAATTTGTATCAGTGTAATCAAAAAGTCCTAATTATTTGGTACATTTGAAACTAATATATTTTATAATATGTACAGGAAAGACAAGTTGGTGTTAGCACACCATTTAAAATGCAATTGCTTCAGCATAATAGACATTCTCTCGTATTACTAACGAAATCCATCAGAACCGATTGTAGAGTTAGAGTACGTAATGCATTTCTTCTGTTTACAGCAGATAGCAGCTTCCTATTGGCAAACGCTCAGATCGTCGACTTCCCAATCGTCTATTGCAACGAGTCGTTCTGCAAGATTTCCGGCTACAATCGGGCGGAAGTTATGCAGAAATCCTGTAGGTGTGCCTTCATGTTCGGCGAACTGACTGATAAGGATACCATTGGCCGCATCGACAACGTCCTAGAACGCCAGGAGCACGACCAATTTGAAATCCTCTTGTACAAGAAGAATAGTAAGTGTTCTTTCGTTTAATCAATATGATTATTAGTTTTTTCTATATATTCTTTGGAGCAAATGATGAGATTGTATACATTTTATAGGTTATGATTTCCATTATTTCAATTCTCTAATATCCTTCGATCAATTTAAAACTACTTTTTGACGTTAAATATTATAACTTTCTAATTGTTGTATATTTCGTATTATCTTACAAATATTCTTATCTGAAATTAATTTTGTCCAATATATTCTGGAACGATATATGTACGGGCTACCTACTCGAATTTCACTTCTATCATTGGATATGTTTAATGCAAGTATATATGTATCTATTATTGTCTAACTATTCTGCTGCATTGGTGGTGTTTCTTATTCGAAACTACAGCAATTATAACGACTTGGTGCAGTATTGATTTAGTTTTGCATGAACATATCCTTCGGCAGTAATTTACGTTGCTGTTTGTACTCATATGTACATACATATTTGTCGTGTGATTTTCCACTTAATGTGTCGTAGACGTATCGTGACAGGAAACTTCGTTATTCCATTTTCCACATTGCCTCTGTTTTTTATTCGCCAGTTTAAAATTACGCAAATCGAGGTAAAATTTATTTTTCAGAATCGTTTACACGCGGGAAAGTAGTTACATTGGATTGATAAGATCTATTTTGTTTATGAAACAATATCCAGGTGAAACAAATTAGAGCTACGTATAAAAGCTTAACTAATCAATCTTTAAAGATTTAATCACCTAGTTTCGAACATTCTCCAAGGTTTTCTTAGTAATTAAGCTGGTAAAAAATATATGAAAGATTTAGATTATGTTTTTGTTCTTTTGTTCGGATTATGTAAATTGAGAATTGTGAAAATTTTACTTTTTTATAAATTGTATAAATTAGCTTACTTACTTACAGAAAATTCAATAATGATACATCTAGTTATTACATCTAAAATCATGGCAATAACAAGTTTTGAGATTTGGAGAGACCTTAATTGGGATTTACTTGAGATTAAAGAGGGAATGCATTTTGATTTAGAAGAATTGTTTAGTCAAATATATGTTTTGGTAGTGTGAGTCGAAAAGGTATGACCTATTGGTTTGTACGGTTGCTTTCTGGTAAGATATTGATGGAGGAAGAACATGTTAAGGTCGCTATCCACGAACAGCACACCTGAAATGTTTGAATAGAACATGAGCTATGCAAATGCTGCTACCAAAATGATGCCTTTACTGTTTTCGTAGTTTAAAACTGTAGTAACCGTAGGGATACTACCAAAAACACTTAACGGCGGTGTCAATCTCTTTTTCTGACTTGAATCTTTTCCCTCTCAAATGTTTTTTAGCCTCAAAGATTGGTTAGAAGTCGCACATCGCCAAATCTGGCCAATAAGAAGGATGTTCCATAATTTTAATTTTGTTTTCCGCTAGATACTGAGCAGTTGTCCCTGCTGTTTGGGATGACACGTTAACATGATGTAACATGATTTCCATTCTTGGCACTTTACTGAACACAGTAGGTGCAGAATTTTCAACACACCATTTAGAGGTTTTGATTGGTGCTATTGCACGTCTTGCTTCTTGTAAATCTGTCAGATATTGGGGTTCTAATCTTTTTCTAACCATTGATCTCACTTACAAGGCTCCAATCTTCAAATTGGACTTTGTCATTGCTTAGGTAATGCGGTTGTCCTTTTCCACCATCTTCTTCATCGCAGCAATTTTTCGGGGTTAACAGCAGCTTAAGGAGCGTCACCTTCTCTTCTCTGTACCACCGATTTGCAACCTCGTTCAAATTCTTTATACCATCTATAAACTGTAGCCAATGATGGTGTGACATCCCCAAACAGAGGCTTATTCTATGGATTATTCCCCCGATACTATTCAAATTGCCTAGCCCAGCACCTTTGGGAAATGAAATATAATAGATGAATAGGTGATGTCATATGTATGTACAAATATTTTATAAAAAATATCTAATTTCGACTAAATAAAGTTGACGAAAGTTACTAGAGTTGTACATCAACTATTGAGTTAAATATTCGCGTTATATAATACTTGTGACAAGTTATGCAATTAGGTTAATAGAGAATAACATTGAAAACAATTTTTATACAAAATATTTGCAAATATAGTAATTTAACACTGCGAAATTTCATAGGAAGATATAGCTGTATTATCATTGTTTCCTAAAAGTTTCTAATGGTGTTTACTTTCTAGGGTGCTCAAGTAATAATACCATCATCACCAAAATTTCCATTGCACAGGTCATTCAGTTGCTCAATTTTTTGGGGAAACTTTGCCAATAATATTTCAAATCATTGGAACCGTCTAAATGGTTCCAAAGGGTCGCGTACAATGTGTTTCTTTCTGTTACTTTACTAAAGGTGTTATTGAAACCTCTCGTACCCATTGGACTGGTTTACTGTGTGTTAGATATTGGCAAACTCCAATCAAATGTTGTTAGGTTATATTACCAGAACAGACTGATCATTTTCTTTAGGTCGTTTCTTCATCAACTTTAAAGACGCAAGAAGTGCCAATGTAAGCTGCTGAAGCCAATAGCAAGTGCCAGCTCACTAAAAGTTATACCACCAACAATAACGAAAACAAACTAATAAAGATAACTTCGATTTTTTTGAATAGAGCTGCTCACAACATAAAATTTGCAGTTAAAGATTAAGGTTTCAGATAAAATTCTGGCGAGGAATGCAATTTACTAAGAAGGTTACTTAGAGTGTGTTGAGTGTACAGTAGAGGGCAGGCGGTTAGTGCCGATGCTTACATTGACAGTTGTTTTTCCAAATATGCTGTGTTTATTAATTTACATCATTCCAACAATAACATAATGCATTGGCTTGATTTAATTCCCCCGACACTATTCAAATTGCACAAAGTAAACTGCAATTGACAGATAAACTAATGCACTAATAAACAACAACTTTTGTTGCATGAGTAACTAAATTTTTCAATTCTCGAAACATTATACCTAGGAGTCTTGTTTGAAGCGTTTAATGCCGATATATTAAACTATTATCAAACGTTATAAACAGATCTTGTAGACATTTGCTCCTCTTATGTCTTTAGTCATCATCTAAATCCGGCCGCTTATGATTTAGTTTGAGAGACTTGCTGTCAACTAGTTAGTTTAACGACTCCAACTTTCCTTGGAGGTTCCCTAGAATATTTTCTTGAATTCTTTTCTATTGAAGCATTTAACAGATTCACAGACATAAAACTAGAGATTCTGCGTCTAGATTTTCTGGGCAGCATACTAGAGCAGAATAGGTCATCATTGGTTTACATATTCAGGCGCCACAAATTTGTTTTTTTCTCTTTTGGGTATTCTGCATGGCTATTGCAACAATTCGCGTCAGTTATTTTGGTAAAGATTTCATTGACAAGGGGTCATTTCCCTCCTTGAAACCATCACAGCAGTTTAAGTTAAGCCCTTAGACTGGATGGGAAGCTATAGTTGTCGGCAAATACCAACAAGGTATAGCCCATGTAGGGGAGCACAATAGATCATTTGGTCGTAGTACCACATCACCCTCAACTCTAATTCTAATTCTAATTCCTTGAGAATTCTGTTTCACTTCTACTTTTGGCTAAGAACTCTCTCCGAAAATCAATAATAACCACATCCAATAGTAACTCTTCTGAGGACACTCTGTTAGCGGATTAGAGGCCATGCGACTTCTTTCCAGTTGCGTCATGCTTTTGCGGATCCAATTATCGATTATCAAGGGTTCGTTGAGGTAAGGTATCCCTAATCCCGTTCAAAGATTGTGGGCATTGAATGAATCCATTTTTTTAATAAAAAAATATTGCACTTTTTTGGTATTGTTATAGTTTGGAAGATTTGCAATAAAAAATAATCAAAACCATGTTTCTTCTAGCTTATCGAGCTAACTATAGGGTTAGGGCAACAGACTTCAAGAAGTTCAATTCACGCGTTTTGGATTTAGTTATGCACTCACACTGACGTTTTTGACGCATCTGATCCAGTAAGCTATCTCATAATGTTACTGTTTCTATGCAAAATTTATCAGGAATTAATGAACTTAAAATATCTAATGGATGTGCAGCTCAGAGAAGATCTTCTGATAAACTATTGCACACACAAAATGGAAGACTGGACATATATTGACAGTATTATAGCTCGGTATGTGTAAGAACCGTGATGTGTTGAATCAGAAATGTGTGAGAAATATTGAGCTTGTTTGAGATTGAGCAAATAACTGTGATATATAGGAAACAGAGGATTACAAACATTTAGCACAGTCTCTCGCTCTTTTATTACTCACGTTGCAGGCATATTCAACAAAATTCCAAGTGCTTTTTCTACAGAAAATATGCACCAACGAACATCCAAATTTTGGATTTGCATAATTTTAGAAATGGGAGATTTATGATGACTTTGGCTAAGAAAGGACAGAATAAAAATTCCTATAATTCATATTTACGATCGGTTTTATTTTATCGGAGTTTTTAGCCCTTTATATCGAAACCACATTTCGATACTACCTCAGCTCCTCTTCCATTCTTATTATAAACGATCTAAAAAACATTTTGCTAGTAACACCATCAATTTTACATCCGGAACATCTCGTCGCTTACCGCATTACATTTCTAGTGTTCAGCGTTTGCTTAGTTATTCCTCCAAAATCACGACACAGCAATAAATATAACAACGATCCTTTCCATCGATGTTAGGGAAATCCTTCCAATGCAATGCGTCCCATCTCAACGGCTGTGCGCGGAAAGCTAAACGTGGGACATTTTTTCCGATTTACATTTACGATTGCAAAAACAGCTGTTTAAGCTTTCATAACACCAATTCAATTTGAATAATTGAACGTTTCCAGCTGCGTGTCGGCTGGGAAACTGGAACTTTATGAAGATAGTAAATTCCACTCCTAATGGTGTTTTATATCACACAACGTCCTGCTCTTTTTTTTCTCTCTGCCACCATAATTAAACTTGAATTATGAATCCGCGAATTGTGGCAGTATGCGAGTGCAACGAATGGCGTAACTGTATTCGTAGTGCGTCATCGGACTGGGTGTGAGTGCATACGTCAGCATTGTAGTAGAACTTGCGTTTCAACGATGTGCAGTTGGAGATTATTAGGTTTTAACGTCTTGGAGTAATTATGCATATAAAATTGATTAATTGTTTCATCTTGCATAACTGTTGCATAAGGATGTGCGCCTCAAACAATTTTTTTGAAGATTGTGGATAATTGGAATCGTATGGCTTGTCAAAGGCAAAAAACTACTTCAGTAGTTTTATTTTTTGTTTATTTATTTTATTTATTATTCACTTTTTACGAATTATATGTAATTAAGTCTTTTTAAATGATCCTGACAACATAGAATGGCTTGAGATAATATAGATAATCATTGGTAACACCATAGATCATAACCTCCAACAAGATTTTCCATATAATGAAATAGTTTTCCAAAGTTTAGTGCAGAGTTTAGGTCCAGGCACGTACTAGCAAGAACGAAGAAGAACGAGTACCTACCTTAAATAGTAAAACAACTCCAAAAAAGGCAAATATGTTTAGTTTTTGTAGACACTGAGATAATCTTAAAAAATGTTGACTTGGAATAAGTAAATGGAAAAGTAAAATGTAAAAAAAAAGTAAATGGACGAGCAAATAATACAAACAGCAAGATGTATAAAAAAGAGGAAGCAATCTATACAGCAAGAGACGTATATAATGCAAGGAGTAAAGGTCAGCACCTTTGGGAAATATAGTAGATGAATAGGTGATGTCATATGTATGTACAAATATTTTATAAAAAATATCTAATTTCGACTGAATAAAGTTGACCAAAGTTACTAGAGTTGTACATCAACTATTGAGTTAAATATTCGCGTTTTATAATACTTGTGACAAGTTATGCAATTAGGTTAATAGAGAATAATATTGAAAACAATTTTTATACAAAATATTTGCAAACATAGTAATTTAACCCTGCGAAATTTCATAGGAAGGTATAGCTGTATTACCATTGTTTCTTAAAAGTTTCCAATGGTGTTTATTTTCTAGGGTACCCAAATAATAATACAATCATCACCAAAATTTCCATTGCAGAGGTCATTCAGTTGCTTAATTTTTTGGGGAAACTTTGCCAATAATATTTCAAATCATTGGAACCGTCTAAATGGTTCCAAAGGGTCGCGTATGATGTGTTTCTTTCTGTTACTTTACTAAAGGTGTTATTTAAACCTCTCGTACCCATTGGACTGGTTTACTGTGTGTTAGATATTGGCAAACTCCAACCAAATGTTGTTAGGTTATATTACCAGAACAGACTGATCATTTTCTTTAGGTCGTTTCTTCATCAACTTTAAAGACGCAAGAAGTGCCAATGTAAGCTGCTGAAGCCAATAGCAAGTGCCAGCTCACTAAAAGTCATACCACCAGCAATAACTAAAACAAACTAATGAAGATAACTTCGATTTTTTTGAATAGAGCTGCTCACAACATAAAATTTGCAAAGATGATAAAGTTTTCAGATAAAGTTCTGGCGTGGAATGCAATTTACTAAGAAAGTTTAGTTAGAGTGTGTTGAGTGTACACTAGAGGGCAAGCGGTTAGTGCCGATGCTTACATTCACAATTTTTTTTCCAAATATGCCGTTTTTATTAATTTACATCATTTCAACAATAACATATTTTTACTCAAGAGGTTGAAACCAAAAGATATATTAAAATTTTTTAGACCTTACTTGATAGAAAGGTATGCCAATTTTGCCCAAAAATAATCCTATAAAGCCTGCTACTGAACTTCGCCTGAACTATCAAATTTTGTATATATATATTATCTATACAATGTGGAAAATGGAATAGTTTCCTAAACTCAGCATACATGTTTTCTTCTTCATTACTCTGAAACATATGTTTTTTAATTGCTAAAAATATCTCGCTACGGATAAAAAGTATTCTAGTTCTCTAAATCGGTGGTTTAACGGTTTACTAAATTTATTTCTTATTACATTTTTATTTTACTTGCATAAATCTTTAGCTTTCTTGAGATGCATTCATTTCGATTTTTAATATAGCACAAAGCAAAACGAAGTGACAATGCTGATACTAAATAATAGTTGTAGACGAGTATACGAGGAAATATACAAAAAAATGTAATAAATAATGAAATTCAATAAATATTTCCAAATACAACTGTTATTTGGTGATTACACTTTCTGCTTTGTGATATTGATTTATTATTAATTCCTTCTTTCTAATTTTATAAGATTTTCTTAGCATTTCTTCAATTAAGACCGATTTCTTCATTGAGCAGACATATATTTTATATAAATTGATGTAGTGTTGTCAAAAAATTAATATACATAATTATATAAAGTAAATAACACTAAACTCCTTCTCAGGAATTATTTATTATATTTATATAATTTTAACCTAGCAAGTGTGTGTTTATATTAGTTCCTAAGAAGCGAGCCCTTTTTTACTAATTCATTAGATTTACTTATTATTATATTATAGCGATAATATTTTATACTTATAACATAATGCAAGATATTTACCACTGTTTTCATTTACCCTCTGTAATGAACGTATGTCTGTCTCTGTGTGTTTGCTCGCCGATTCGCCCGCACTGCGCATGCTCTGTATAGAGAACAAAGGTACGTAGTTTGCACCATTCTCTATAGAGGGCATTAGTAATAAAACCGCATGTAACCATTGTTGTGCCGTTAAATGTTAATTTACACTTGTGTTCTTCGTTTCATAACACGTTGTGTTGTGATCCTGTGTAGTCTTGATGTTGCATGATGTTTCCTTAGGATCTTTGGATGTCAGCGAATCTATTGTATGTTTCGTTTGTCGATTTACTTATTTTGAAAGTATCGTAAAAATAACCAACTGACTAATTTTTTTGTGGAATATTTTTTATTTAGACCATGTAAAAGTTTTTTATTAGGTGGAGACGCATTTACATCTATTTCAATCATCATACGAGGTAAGATAATGGAGAATTAAAGTTGTTCGATCATAGGATGGCACTGCAGAACAATATACCATGTGCACGCACACATAAATACGTCACAAGAATCATGATTGCATTAAATTGAAAACAGTTAATTTGTTAAGTAATTTAGAAGGTCGATGCAAAAATTGTACTGTGGAACATGCAAGAAAAACGTAAATAATACGATATCCCATCTGATAAAGCAAATTAATTAATATGTAAAATGCCAAAACTAAACTAATACCATTTTCTAAAACTAGAGCTCACGTCTTCTATACATATAGTGTGAAATAAGGTGTTATGTCTCTGATCTTCCACTTATGCTACAACCAATGCAGTCTCATGAAAGCCAAACCAGTGGGAAATTAATTGAAAAAAATATCTGAAAAAGTGATCATAATCTGAGGAGGATTAGGGATATTAAGTTCAAAATTAATTCTCCCAAGAAAAATTAAATTGAAGAATTGCTTCAAATTCTTTCCCCTTCATTTAAACAATTCAATCAAGGTGTTGTTTTTTTTTAAAATTGTTGTTGTGATAATGCTTGAAAGCATTTATAGAGGAAGGTTTACCACAATTAGTAAAAGGTTGAAATTATCCAAGAAGAAATTACTTTTCTGACAACTACTCCAAAATTAATAAGACTACAACTGCAACCTCTAGACTTTAGATGTTATAGTTGGCTTTTACTAATCACAATTAAAAACATGGAGTATTGTCAAAGCACAATAAATCAAAAACAAAAAGAATCCAGATTACTGTAGGAGAGGCAATAGAAGAGGTTAAATATGGGAAACGAGCAAGCTTCTATCTAGGTTGACAGTAACGTCATTTCGAATACATTACCTTCATCGCTATTGTTTTTTTTTAATTTGCTTGCTTATGTGAAGTTTTGGAAACTATATGGAAGTATAGAAGATGTTGGAAGCCATAGCAGAAGGAGTTCAAGGAATAAAGTCTGTAGGAGAAGGAAAAACCATTAAAAAAACTATAATTTGAAATATTACAAAGTTGTCTAGAGCATCAATTTCAATTTAATTAAAACTGTGTAATCAAATTTCAGTGATAAAATTATATATTTTGAAGTTAGTAGTCTCAGATGTGGAAATACAAATTGTTTTTTGGGCAAAATTTTGTTTGGTAGGCTAATTGCCAAGTTATTCCTCCTATCGGACAAGGCCAGAACTAACATCAATAGTAGAGTCGTCAAGAACTACTTCACTCTTTAGTTAGTACGAAAGCGAGGAAGATAGGGCTAATATCCTTGGTGATGCTAATAACGCCTGATAAACAAACATCATAATATCGTTACTAATGTGTGTGTGAAAAAAGGAGGATTACAACAACTCCATGATTATTACTCCTATAAAATCCAGTTAGAATAAGGACTAAATCAATCTAGTTTTGTCCAGAATCGGTCAAGAAATGGATATCGAAATACCATTGTATAAACGTTAGCGAAATAGGACAAATAAGGAAAATTTGCTAGTTATTGCATTCACCAAAACCATGGAAATATTTTACTTTAATTCCACTTATTGTCAGCATATCACCTAGAAATTCTTCAATGATGACAAGTATTGTGAGGCCACTTCCGACGATCATTGGAGATAGAGAAGTTGTGCCCCAGTGAAATAGACAAGATACTGGAACGTTAGTCACGCCCAAATATACTCTATTCCTAATGCGCAAGAGTTTTGCAATGAATTTACTGCAACATTATGGTAATTTCTATAAATGTTAGCAGTTATGAAAATCCTTTAGAGATGTTCGATCAACAAGTTTGATGATGAAGAGTCGTAAGATTGATATTCCAGTAAGAAGCTTAGACTTCGTTGTACAGGACCTAAATAATTACAGAACTTTCTCTAAGAAATGCAGCGTTTTGTACTGTAAATCAAAAAAACGTTAAAAATTGATACCTAAGCCTTCTACATTTAAATCTCTTGGCAAAACTGAGAAGACATCTGTTTGTGGTTAGGAACTTGACTAAAAATTGCCAAAATGTCTACTTTCAACATGGAAAAACTGTCTTCGCCAAAATTAAAAAATTCTACGAAGCTAAACCACCGAACTCAAAAATGGCAAACAGTATAATCGCAATAGCAACAGGAAACTTGATTTGAAGCCGTTTTAAAAGATCCGATACATTTAGCCAATAAAAACGATGAATATCGTTGATTCGTTCAAAGAAAACACGTAGGTACCAGCAATGTTGATGTAATTTTGCTAAAACAATGTGATCATTAAACGGTTCCTAATGATTTGGTACCTTGTTTATGTGGAGAGAATCTAGCATTTTATAGTAAGTTGTTGAAGAATCCTGATTGGCCCAACTTCGTTAGTAAAACCTCTCGGGACCTGCCTATGCCCAGGAATATTTATACTGCATTATTCAGCCTAATTGTACTTCCGGGAAATATGGTTCCTAATTAATGGAAATAACTTTGACTTTTTGGTTTCACTCACATTCAAGTTTTTGTTTTCTTTTGAAAAAATTACGATTACTACGAAGATTAATTTGTTCGTCAAGTTCCTAATGTTTACAATCTTCTTTGAAGTGGTACACTCTGTGCGTTTGAATTATTACACCAATTGATTACTCTTAACGAGTTATATTCTATATAAATTGAAACAAAATTTGAACTACAAAGAAAACAAAACCTTATGGTAACTTTCCTTTGTCGATAACAATAATCCAGTCTTAGTAAACTTGTGTACATACACACACAGATTTTTTCTAAACTATGCTTCAATTAATATTTATCTAAGGAAAACGTGCTGAAATGTCCGAGCATTATAGATATTTCCAGATATTCCCATGAGTGTGTATTCGCAAAAACAATCATTCGAGTACATATATCAAATATAGGAATGCCACGTAGATTTAGTGACTACGTTAGATATTCAGACAAACTATGCAATTAAATAGCTTTAATACACATGCACCGACACACTACGACATTAGGGAAGCCAGTTTTGACAGTGCTGTTATTGATGTACTTGGTAACCTTTTCAACGACATGATAGCTATCGCTAGTATAGACGTGTGTATTATAGGTTCTACAGGAATGAAAAATAACAGATCATGTCTGATATTGACAGGATATAAAGCCATTCTTCCTCTCATAGGATCGAGTAATAAACCATGTTTTATATACTTTTATACTTTTTGTACTAAAAGTTTTACCACTGCAATTTAAACTCGGATAATGTGGTATGAAATAGTAAAGGAATATAACATTTTAATACGTCAAGGTTAGAATGGATTCAAAAGAAAGAATAATGTTGGTTATTTTTATGATGAACTATTCCATTTTTTTTATTATTTTAAAATTTTAAATTAAAAAGATAGTTACTGTTATAATTTATAATTTGTTTAGGTTCATCTTATTCATGCAGTTTTATTTTAATGTTCGATTTCTTAAAAACGAATATTCAGAACATAAATCAGGTTATAAAAACGAATTAAAAAAAAAACAACAAGAAATATATCTAAAACAAAAGCACTGATTAAATCTATTCTATTTTCTTGACAGGCACCCCTGAAGGTATGTAGAATGCTTTACCGTTTTACCATTGTATATTCTCTTTCTCTTTCTACTTATATCTATAACTCTTTTTCTTATTGCACAATGCTATTGTAGAGAATATAACGTCTGCCTTCTTGAAGTGCACTACAAACCATTGCCCCTTTTTTAATTTTTATAGTAGTTCGAGATTCTCTATCTTATACCATAGGTCTGTAATGTGTCCATAAATTGCAATGTCATTTATAATATATAGACTTGTTTCGATAATTTTATTTTGTATATGGAATTTGTTTCTTGCGTTTAATTGGATGATAATTTAGGATTAAATTTCATTTGTGCTATTTTAATTACATTGATTGAGGTTTAGTTAGTTTTAATGAAACTAATGCTGGAAAAGAGTTAGTTGTAGTAGTTGGAAAGATCCAATTAGGGTCAGGGTATGTGAGATGTACCTATGTATGTACATATTTCCACGATTATTAACACTTGTAACACTTGCATACAAATATATGTACACTTCAAATCAAGAAATTCACATTTCTCTAACAGAATTTGAGATTATTTTTAGATTTGTCATTAGTAGGAATGGACTAAAATTGCTATCGCTACTAAAAATTTGTGGTGGGATTCTCCAGAGTATTTCAAGTCCATCCAATCTGGAAATGTTTTTGTATTAAATCAAAACAGTATTCATTTAGATATAGACGCACTGGTGAACATAGCTTAAGAAAATATTGCTAGTGACTGTTATATTTGGCAATATGGCTGCGAATGCTTGATCTGCGCAAGGGCGTTGGCCCGGAGTGTAGAGGAGTGTACTCAGCTGCAAGGTCGCCAAACACATTATTATTTTTTTTTCGTGTTACATGTTAATACAATTTCTGGCAAATGTTATCGTTTCATTTCTGATGTAAAACTATCACATTGCCAAAAAAACAAGTTGAATAAATGATTCTTTCTAATGATGCTGAGTATACAGGGTGTCCCAGCAATAGAAAGACGGAGTAGCAGCAATTGCAAGCTGGAATGCTGGAAAAATAAATCCAAAATATGTAGTCTCTATTCGTACGCAAACTGCACAAAAAAAGAATTCAATTGGCCCTACGCCGGGCCTGGACGAGCGCGGTACAAAACGAACAAAGACTGAATACAGGCATGTATCACCATTTTACTTCTATGAAAAGAAAAATGCACGTCTCTATACGAGGTTACTAGATAGTAACTGCTAACAATACTCCAAAATAAAGATCAAATTATTAATTGATTTTATTCCAGTAGCTATTAAAATTAATTATGAGATAAATTTACGACTAACTTAAGCGCAATGACTCCTATTGTTTAGAAAAGCAACACCATTTGTTCTCTTTCACTGCCACCGAAAAAGGTAGCCAGCTTTATAGAAAGCAATCCATCATCTAGGAGCGTTATTGATATTAGTTGAGCTACTACAGTTGCTGAAGCGCTTAGTCAATAGTTTGGCTGTTTATTTATGAATACGTATTTAAATATGTTCATACGATTATAAATTGTTTGCACTGCATTCTTTAGTGTCTCGACGAATTTAAACTTACATTCAGTCAGGTCCGTAATATAATTTTCTAATATAAAAATTTCGTACGAAAATTAATAAATTTATAGTTATTCTGGTATATTTAGGTGTGGTCCTGTTCGAACATTACATATTTACTACTTCCTCCTTTTTTTGCTTGGACAGCCCTGTAGATGCATCTCATGGGCCGCATACTATGGTTTAATTAATTGCTCTAGAGAAGCCTTCAAATAAATTAGAAATTGTAAGTAATGCATTTTGTTACGCTTAAAGAAAACATGAACAAAAAAAGTCGCGTTAACTTGGGTATGATACAAGATTGCATATCTTACGACTAGACACAGATTACTAGCAGTACTTACTCAGAAATACTCAGAAATACGCAAATCCACGAATTGATGTTGAGTGAGTAGCATTGGTAGCATAACCTTGATGGCTTCTCATCCAGAATATCAAGAAATACAGCCGTAACATAAAGCTTGATTGAAAGAAATTGTGGCAATATTTAGCAAACCACGTGGAAATTTTTCTTTTCAGTGAATTCGTTGAATATCTGAGAATCTTTCAATAAGAGGGATGTGAAGCTGCCCACACATAATTAAACTAACTGGCGCACTAACTGTTACACTCGTTTTATCCTCTTCATTCCTCTAGGTACAATGTGCTTCTTGAATCGTCTTAGTAGTTTGTTTTGTCGTAATTTGTTTGCCAAAAAATTGCTTCTGGACTCGTGGTGTTTAACGGTAACGAAATATACCACAGAAGAAAACAATACAAATCGTAAAAAGACGGAATGCCAGGAGGCCTAAAGGCCTAAAGGACAAACTACAAAACGTGAACAGAAGATAGAAAGATTAGAAAAAATGACAAAATAAGCCAAAACTTATTAAATTTCGTAGGAACAGGGTTTTCTGCAACATTCTAACAAACTTTCGTTTTGAATATCGCAGACTTATTGACTTGAATTTGTTACGAAATTATCACTCAATTCCGGAATATCTACCCTGCAAATAAAAACCCGATGGGCCAATATGTAGACGCCGGCATACAGCAAATGTATGCATAATGTAGCAAATGTACGAACAGAATGTAGTTTTATTACGGCGTTGAAGTCCATCATGGAATATATTAATGGAGTAATGGTTGAATATAAATCTGTACGGCTTCATAAATCACGGCCTTCAATTGATTTGTAAGATCCATTAATCTTGAGTGTATAAATAGGATGCCTCGGCATGCAAAATAGATGTGTCCGCATCTCAGGTTATGTTTACACTTAAATTATCTACTTAGGCTGTACGTGATGAATTACAGATTTAATTATTTATGTATAGAATCGGTTTTATTACGAGGAATTAGAGATGTTTCCAATGTTCTCGAGGAATTTAGACGAAACTGTCCATAATTACTTAATAGTGACGTAATTACAAATACAAGTTTTGTTGGATTATTTTTGGCGACATCTGAAACTACAAGTTTAATAGCAATAGTTTAATATCTACTCTGCATCTCTACTATTCATTACAACTTTGGCGGCGCCAACACGGTTGAAACCGAGCTTGTACCTAAATAGCATCGTTTAAATTTCAAGCGGACTCGGTTTTATTGGTGGCTGTGATAATTTCCAGTTAAGTATTCCAGGAATTTTATCAAAGCTGCATACGGAAACCAGCACAAAAACGGTAACCATATGTGACATTTACAAAGAAACGTTTGATGGTTAGGACGGTACAGCTAGTATGCACATGAACAGTAATTTTAATTAAATTTTAAACAAAAAATTTTTATTTAAAAAATAACTTGAGCATTCTAATGTCCAATTTGAAAGATATGAATTATCGTCAGTTCCAGAGTAGGTTTTTTTCGGGTGTGGTTCCAGAATTTAATGTTTCATGCAATGAGCAAGAGTAACAGTTGCGTTATCGCGACTATAGTCGGTTTCATGCTATGTATACATATGACGATCAAATTTGTTTATTTTAAATAGGCACAATGTGTAGATGTTAGGAAGACAGAAGATCCTACAAACGAAGTAGTACATACGGAAATAAATAATACTGACAATGTTAATAAAGAGAGACTTTGATAAGTGTTTATAATGGTTGGTGGAAATAAATAAATTATTAAATTCAGCAGCTGAAGTATATGCTTTGCAACTTACCCAACAAAAAAGAACAAACAATTATTATAAGAATGGTGACAACAGGTATTTTACAAAGGAAAAGATGTGATAGTGGCAACTTGAAGGAAATAACAATTGCTGCAACAAGTTTATGATGATGATCGTTTATCCTGTGGCAGAGTTCATGAGTGATATATGTAACGGTCGTGAAGACATCAATGACGACCGTCATGTCGGGTAGCCGAATTTCGTGATTATACTAGAAAACATCAAACAGTGTTCGATTTTGTCAATATTCAGACAAAATCATCGTTGCGTTTTATGGAAATGCAAGATTCCATAACCCCATAAAAGCTGCACAAGTTGACTGACGACCAAAAATTGTTCAGAATCCAACATAGCACAGACATCGTTAATGAGGCCAAAAAGGACGAACACTTTCTTTACAATATTGTTACTAGTGACGAAATGTGGTGTTTCCAATACGATCGGGAAACCAAGCGTCAAAGTTCCGAATGAAGGCCAAAAATCGAGACAGCAACTAAAAAATCTCAAAGTGAAAACACTCTTCGCACTCAATGCAAAAAGTGTTGGATGGTTGTTGAGTCGTATTCGTTGCATTCGGCCTAAATATTTTGAGGAAGTGGGTTGGCGATAATGCACCGTCTAGTTTGAAACGCTATTAGGTCGTGCAAATCAGTGTATCAAAGTGGAAGGGGCCTATTTTGAATAAAATAAAACAATTTTGCTGAAAACCCATTTTTGTTCTTATTCTAAAAAGTGTTTACTTTGAGAATTTGTATATTAAGCATTCAAAGAAACATGAAGTACTTAGACGGATTTAATGGAGAGCTCGGGGAAATCCCACCGAGAGAATAATATTTTTCAATGTCAGTCCGGCCCTGTTCTTCGAGCGCAACGCATAAATTGATGGGCAACACAGGCAGAACGTTGAGTCATTCACAGGCATTCTTGTCTTATGTGTACATTACGGCAAGTTTTACGAATACTGAGTACATGGAGATAATTTTAATCTATGGAGAAACAGGATAAAATCTTTTACTGCACCCGTATTACGTACACAAAATCCAACGTCTATCAGACACTGATTTTCCTCGACGGGTTACCTGTTGTGAATGGTTGCGTCAAACAGGAACTCGTCTTCCAAATCTTCGATCCGTGATCCTGTTTACCGATGAATACTGCTCCAGAAACAATGGTGTGCTGAATTACCATAATATTTATCACTGGGCCGATAAAAACCCACAAGACATCCATCAGAGTTCATCTCAACACATCAATAAATGCATGGGTCGGAATATTGGGCGATTATTTATGTATGTGGGCCACATGTACGTCTCTAAAAATTAAATGAGGAAGATCATTTAAGTTGTCTGCAAAATACGTTACTCGATTACTGGGATGACATACCACTACATGTACGACGGCAAATGTAGTTCATGCATGACGGGGCAAGTCCACATGTTGCCCGACTTGTATGGGAACATTTAAACTAAGCATTTGCACATTGTATAGGCCGAGAAGGAACGATTCTGTGGCCAGCATAGACCCTATTTGAATCTGTTGGACTTTTTCCTATGAGGATACATGAAAAACTTTGTTCATGATCGTCGACGGGAAATTTTAGACATCCATGATAGCCGCCGCACAAAAGCGTGCATCCGAAGATCGTGGTACTAGTTGCGGACACCACTACTCTAAGGTATTGTCCTGTTTCTCATCAAACAGTCCTCTTCAAGACTACCACGAATTATTTGAAAAGAAAAAAACTATTAATTACAAACGCGGTCTCAAATAGGAAATTATTAATTACCAGATCATTAGGTAATAATATGTTGTTGTACTGTAATATTGAAAGTTTCTGTAATGAATAAAACAAAAACACCTGATTCCTACGAAATAAAAAGAAAACAAGTCGAATGAATAAAATCTGTAGTAAACGTGTGACCTTGTTATAAATAGAATATTTATGAAAAGACCACATGTGCAATTCATAGAGCAGCAACGCTGGTTCTTAAACAAATACATTCATAGAGTACAATAAACATTTATTTACATATCATTCAACTTGATAAAAAATACCTGTTTATGTCTATTAGAAATTTTTGCAGCGTCCTTTTTTTCTTGTACACACGTGTCAGGCCCGGATTAAACAAAATTTATTTAACAAAATTTGGTAATTATTAAAGGAAAAATTATTTTAATACATGATCGTAATTTTTTTGATTTTACCTTTCTTTTGATATTAGTTTTATACTGACACTATTCATTTGACACCCTGTATAGTAGATAAGGCAGGAAGTAGAAGGGCCATGTATAAATGCATGGTACAGGTAATTCATCATGTTGTGACAAGTGAAAAATTCTACATAGAAACGTCCATTCAGATGTCAAAATTGATATAACCAATGGTGCAGATTTAAGCGAAATAGATTTTTAATGCCGTCCTGACTATGTTTTCTGTACTCAAAAAATTTATGACATACCAGTATTAAAGGTTATCCAAATTATAATTATATTATAACTCACGAAGTACTAACAATAAGTAGGGAGCAGAAATATTGGTGCTTCAGTTTTTTCCTGCAATATAAAACGTTGTCGTATATGGTTATTAAAATATTTTTATTATGTTTCTACATTTTCATGATTTATGAAAAACTTGTCAGATGGTGGATTTTGTCGCTATATGGGACTGTAATCGGCAAACTTATATTCAGGGGTATGCAGATGATATTGCAATACACATACTGGTGAAAAATGCGATCAGTATTTCAGAACTCATGGAAAGAGCTCTAGAAACAACAGACGGACAACCTAAGAGTTAACCCTGCGAAAGTAACACAGGTGCCCTTTACGAGAAGAAGGAAGTTAGATGGCTTAAAACCACCAACACTTCATAACGAAACAGTATAATTCAGTCAAGAAACAAAATGTTTAGGATTGGTCCCTATAAGAGTAGTACAGGGGAGTAACCTGTTCATGTAAATAAACTCACTAGGCACGGAATAATACAATCATGATCAAAATCAAAATCAAGTGGATTTTGAATGTTATTCTAGAAATCTAAGGAGGACAGTAACCATAAACTAATTATAGCAGCTAATGAAGAGGAATTAGAAATGGGCATTATTGTATTTGAATTCAAGAAAAAACTATTTTATAATCGAGAAATTAATTTTCATTTCTGCGTTAATTACATAACTTGCGGTGCATTAAAAAAATCGATAATTCGAGAGTTATGTCGTTGGAATTCTGATTATTTTATAGAAGAGTCTGTCTGTAGAGTGCTGATTGAATTATTCATAGGAATCTTGTCGAAATACACCGTTTCGTGTCTAACACTTTATATTTTCAATACTATTATAATCTAATACAAAGGACAAGCTAAAATTATAGAGAAGTTCAAAGTATGTAATTTGCATTTACAACAATACACTTAAGTATTCTCTCCTTCCATAGATTACTTTACTGAACACAGTAGGCAAACAATTTTCAATACACCATTTAGAGGTAACTGTCATCTGATCTGCTAATTGAATTGTGGCCACCAAACCTGTACTTCATACATAATATTTTCATTGCTCGTATTTTCCACCAACGTAGTGATTTCTTCCGCATCATGAATCCAGACTCGGCTTTTTGACGAATGAGAACATCGAAAACTTGTATGTAAGTTTCATCGCCACTTACAATTTTAGAGATAATTTGATGACCTCCAGCATTAGACATATCTAAAGTTTGTTGGCAAATTCTAAGGCGTTCTGCTTTTTTAATTTTGTTAGATGATGGGACAAACCGAGTTTCAACCTTTTTCAAATGTAAATACTCGTGCAATATTGATCTCACTTGCGAGGTTCCTATCTTCAGATTGGGCTCTATCATTGCATAGGTAATACGGTTGTCCTCCTCCATCATCTTCGTAATCACAGCAGTGTTTTTGGGGTTAACAACAGTTAAATGGGGCCAATCCCTTTTCTGTGTACCACCGACTTGCAACCTCGTTCAAATTCTTTATACCATCTATAAGTATTAGCCAATGATGACAGACAAAATTTAAAAAAATTCCTCGATCTTTTTGCGAATAAATTCATCGAGGATGACAACAGTTTCACTAAAACATGTAGTCTTTGGATTACAAAGGGCAACGAAAGATAGATATCTTTCAGCAAGCGTTGTATATATGTGGAATATTTCCATAATGCGGTTACACAGCACGTGTATGTAAATGGGATACGTGCGTATTCATGCTGAAAGTTTTCTCCATTTGTATTAAGGAAAATGTTAAACTCGGTAAAGTTAGTGCCAATATTTAGACAAATATTGATGTTTGTGGAAGATATTCCCTCCTAACTCGTAGAATGTGTAAATATCTATCAATTCTAACTTACAATTAACTGATAAGCAGTTACTGTGGATTTAATTCCATAAATTAAATATAATAATTTAAATAATTAGACAAAAATTGTGGATGGCGTCTTATACAATACCATTCATAAATTTTATCGCATTCAATGTTCGTTTTTTCATAAATAACGTTTCTAGTTTATTCTGTTACTCAATAAAATTTCTGTCAAGTGGAATCAAACTTATGAACGTTAATGTATACATGAATCGCCACTTCTAATAAAATTAAATAGCATATCTTAACTTAATAAAACACTACAATTCTATTGTAGATAAAAGTATACATTTTAATTATTTTTGTTGAGATTTCTGTATAATTTTATATTTTATTACTAACTCTAGATTCGCGTATCAATCACGTTCATTAGGAAAATGTGTGTAGCCTGTACAAACCAAGTCGCATGATTGTTGTCAAACAAAGCCTGCAATGCATCCCCATAAACTCAAATAGATCGATACTATGTTATGCGCTAATGGCACAATGTTAGTTCTATATTATATTTAGTTTCATACTTAGTAGTTGATGTATATCCCAAAACTATCGTTACCAATAAGTTTTTTGATTAGATTTGATCGTATAGAAGAAAGTAATTCACTATATTGTATATACATGACCATCATAGCGTACTAATTTTCTTTTTATAATAATATTTCATATGACGAAACACTTCACTACATATTAGATCTTATTGTGTAGAATAACAACCAAGTACGGCTTGTATAGATTTTAGATGCATGCTTATTGTGTCTAATAATATGTAACAATAAATATAAGTTAATGCAATCTACGATAACGTCTGGAACTGTCTGTTTATTGGAAGTATTTATGGATTATTTATATATACATAGACTGTACTAACTAAGCTCATATTTAATTTTCAAAGAATACCTACAGCTACAGTGCATTTTCGTAATTCCTAGGAAATACCAAATCCTCCGAGCTAATCCAATCCAATTTTATCGTACCCGTAATTCTCTTAATGTTCTAGAAGGAACAATCTTAAAAAGAACTCTTCGCGAATTGGAAAACATTTTGCGGTGCTGAAGCTAGAAGCTTTGTCTTCTATATAAGGTAGGAATATTTTGCCGCAATTTCTTTCCTTAACAAAACCCGTAGGAATCATAACATTTTAAATTTATATCTACTAATCAAATAATCTTTCAACGCAATATAATTTATACATCGTTACGGTGGAGTTAATGATTTTCTGTGGGAGTTTTTCATTTCAATGAGGATATTAAATTTTAAAGAATTAAAAAAGATATCTGTACAAAAGATCTAAGGAAATTTTATATTTTAAGGGGATTCCTTTAATTTTAATTATGTAATTTAGCTAAATCTAGATTACTTTTTGGGTCGTTCCAACCGTAAACTTAGTGAAGTAATATTTTGTTTACAAGATTCTTCGAATTCTGGAATCTCACGTTCATCGTTTTTTTTTTGGCTGTATGTTTTTGTTTGACGTTTGTTTGATCTAATATACTAATTTGGAGCAAGATTTCCAGTTTATTGGCACAATTTTTAGGTATTATTTGGGTTGAAAATGCTTACGTTCCAACTACACCTGATAAAACAAATTCTCGTCACAGATCTAAATTAATAAGATATTTATTTGCCAAAACCCAAGAACCCCTTTTATTTGGACGAATTTTGGCAACCTGCAGAAGATTTTGAAGAGTTGGGTAATTCCAGGAAAAACATCCTCTGACTATAGTTACATTTTCATTAAATTTAGTGTGAAGATCATAGCCTTAGGATAGGCTACTTGTACTAAAAGTACTTGCCGAGTTTTATTGATCTACTGAGGATTCCTCTTTTTGGATCAAGAGACCTCAATCCTTGAAGTCTTATTTCTTGTAATAGATGTAATATGGTGCCAAGTGATGTTTATGTTGTTATCGAGAATCTCTTTATATGACTTGCTCTTTTCCACAATGAGAACCAATCATAATTCTTGAAGATCATGAGGTCGTTTGATTCTGTTGTCGTTTATTGCTGTAATCATGCTTTCTTCTAGTGGTGATATGTCATCAATGAATAAATTGGCGATGTTGTTAATAAAGGTTGACATTTCTATTATTTCTTGGAGTATTAACTATTTTTTTGATACTGAAGTATGTGAAGCCTAAGATTCCATATATTGAAAAGAGCATTCTCAATATACGAGATAATAAAACTCAGTGCTCAAGTTTCTGTAAAACCCCGTAAATCCAAAATTGCAAAGTGGTCTGCTACCGGTGCGGTGGTCTGCAAAGGAATTCGACATTTCAGTATTAATCTATAGGTTCGTATTAGTTAAACATTTATATTTGTGGTATTCCAAACTAAGAAGAATAATCTCACCTACAAATGCAGAAGGCCTAATACTAAAAATATCTCCGTTGACAAAATAATTGACAACAACACATATTCAAGTCAGAAAGGGAGAAGATAAAATGGTATTGAGGCAATTGTGCTGATTATGGTTGCAGCTGCAGTAAGTCCCCATCATATTATTTACCTGGAACCAGCAAAAAGGAACGTGATCACATCATATAGAAGTTGAGGTCTGGCAATAGTAGCACGTCTGTCGTGTGCTACGATAACAAAAATTGATCGATAACAACCAACTATGGTCTACATATGTGACAGGACGGCTTACGTGTCAAAATGGAGTATTTTGGCAAAATTTTTGTATGATTTTATTGATAAAGATTCCACAAAGAAGTGTTCGACGCGCTGTGCATTCACATTCAAGTCTGTGCTAGTGTTCACCCCTAGGACTTGAACTGTTCACCAGCATCATCCACACATCAATAGACACCAAGATAGCTGTGTATGGCTACGGCACCATCGTGTACACCACATTCAGTACAGGATAGTGAAGAATAAACTAGTCTAGTTTTGTTGTATCAGTTTTGCAACCATTGGAAACCTCTTTATCCTAGTCATGGTTGGGTGTATGACTTTGAAGAAAATGTGAACCCAATTTTATTAAATTCAAGACATATTGAGTGAGTGTGGTGATGTTCCAGTGTTGGACTTGTTCAAGATGTTCTTTCTTCTATTTGGCCTTAAAACGCCGAAGAAACTGGTTGTATAATACCTATTAATGTGTATAAGAGGAGTCGAGATATGTACCTCCCTTTTGAATTAGAACTTCTTACATTTTTCTCTTTGTCCATATTTTCGCAACAGTCATTACCTTCTAGTATTTTCCCGACGAAGCGTAACACCGTCATAAATTTTTCTTTCCCCAGTTTGTCACATTCCTGGTAACGATCGATAGAATATATGTGTAATTCACCATCGGTTCTTGCTATTATTTCCCCTAATTGCCCGGTAGTAAATAATAGATCTTGCGTTCCCCTAAGCGCATTAAATCAATCCCATAAATTCCGCAAATCCGACTTCCTAACTCAATTTTCACTTCCTGCATACTCCTGCTGCTGTACGTTCTAGTTTTCAACAAACTACTTTTAATATGCTGTTTGCTTCGTCATCGCAATTATAATGAATAATGTTCGTAGCTTAAATATGGAATAAGATGCATTGGTTTTTCTTAATTTTTGAAATTAGTGAAATTACTTTAACATAGACATAAAAACTTAAAATTTTTTTCAACTCCCAATAATTTTGTGATAATTAACGTAATTTCTGAGCTGAGCGTTTCGACTTTCCTCCGTCCCTAATTTTTCATTGAAAATAAAAAAAAAGTTATCGGCAACTAATTACTTCAACGAACAAACTCAACAAACGTTAATTCTTAATAAACTTTTCTCTTGAAAATATTTTTATTAGATTCCCAGACGTGCTATATAGAAAGTTTAACAGATAATCGGCCACCTTTCGTAAATACTTCCAATAATCAGACAAGTTAAAACGAATAAGTTTGTAATTAGACACTTTCAGCAAAAAATATTCAACGAAAATAGCAGAGACGATATATGATTATTTTGGGGTTGTTTTTCTAGAAACACCATTATGGCTGCTGCTACAAATTGCGCCGATCAAGAACGAAAGGGATGTGGTTGTTCTATTCCTGCTCACCTTTCGGGACATCACTGCCCTGAAACAACCTATAGAGCCAGACGATACCAGAGGAGGTAAGTCTATAAAGATTACTTTTTTATTTTTAATAATAACTAAGTTATTTCTAAATAAATAAATGATTTTACGTAATCCATAAAATTTAAAAAAGAATGTTATCTCCATCGAATAAGGGCAGTGAATGAATAGAAAGTGATTTAAAATACTGCACGTTCGCATAAGCTAATACTAAACGGTGTTTTTGGCAAAACTAGTGCTACACTTGTAAATTTACACGTATAGAAACTATCAATAGAAATAAAACGCGCAAATTAGGAAAGTATATCGCACAGAAAGTCATAAAAGAAACTATTTTGTTCGTAATAGCACATTATTGCATGGAAATATTCTGCAACAGAGTGTCAGATCCGTACGTACTATTCGTTTAGCGAGAAAAGGACCACAATAAACGAACGAACGTTTCAGAGGAATTCTCGCCTTTGAACTGAGCGTAAATATACGCTGAAGTCATTCAATCATCCGAATTGTAATGCAGGAAGCGATTTTCGACCAGAATGAATTCTACATACATGTACGTTTTCAACTGAACACTATCGGCCACTATTATTGAAAGTTTCTCACTTCAATAGAAAGCTCGAATGAAGAGGAAAACCTTTAAATTGCAATGAATTGATTGGTATGTATAAAAAGTTTATATAGCTTGCGTTCGTTTAAAGTTATTGTTAGAGGTGTTGGTAGTAATTATTTTGATATAAGATATGATGCTTTAAAGGTGTATATGATAACGAAAGTAATAAGCCCATATAGGAAAATGCTACTTATGGAAGATAATACATAGACAACTTAGAAATCAACCAACCAATAGATAAGGTAAGATAGTGTACTTATGTGGCCGTTCAGCAATAGTATACGAAACCATGAAACTCATTGCCAACTTTTATAAACCGTTTTGAACTCAACATCAAGAGAAATTTTGAAAGAGTTAATATTGTACGCTGATTTACGCTGATTATTGCATAATCCACAGAACACTTGCAAAGTAATATTAATGAGTGAAATAAGAGCTTCCAAAAAAGTAAGGAGAAAAGTTGAATTCTAATATCTGTCTAAGTTCTAGAATCTATCTAGAAAGAACTTTGAAACCCTATTCGTATTAACTAACCAAATAATAAATACTTTAAACTAAATCCCATAAGTAATGATTATAATTGGAGTATACATTGTATAACATAATATAGTATCTCAATATCTAACTTACATCCTTCACTTTTATCTTACAGGTCTGTCAAAATTTGCAAAATTGGCGAGATCAGTGACCCGCAGCCGATCAGTCTTGGTTTCACAGTTCTCCTCGCATCTGCCAAACCTCAAAGACACCACGAAGCAATCTCACCTAGCCCAAGTCAGTAAATCGGAATCAGCACCCAAAACTTTCCGGCAACATATCTAAAATCTGTTTTCTTTCCATGCTGCTTTGGATTTCAAACATTAAAACACATTTTTCCGTTTAATTTTTCTAACATTTCTATGACACACATCGACGGGCAGATGATGAGTTTGAGCGCCGATATCATGCCGCAGTACAGGCAGGAAGCGCCGAAGACTCCACCGCACATCCTCCTGCACTACTGCGCCTTCAAAGCAATATGGGACTGGATTATTTTATGTTTAACTTTTTATACCGCCATTATGGTACCGTACAACGTAGCGTTCAAGAATAAGACTTCCGAAGATGTATCATTGTTAGTGGTCGATTCTATCGTTGATGTGATATTTTTTATCGATATCGTTCTGAATTTTCATACAACTTTCGTCGGACCCGGCGGTGAAGTGGTCTCCGATCCGAAAATCATCCGGATGAATTACTTGCGAAGTTGGTTTATCATCGATCTGCTCAGCTGCCTGCCTTACGATGTCTTCAATGCGTTCGATCACGATGAAGATGTAAGTATACTTTTTTGTTGGTAGATCTGTTGTTAGGACTTTACCATCACTACGTAATACATTTTATATTATTAAAGAGCGCGTAGAATGTAAGAATAATAAGTTCGTGGGGATCTGAAAAAAGTTAGCAGTAAAATGGAAAATTTGCTTCTCCGAGCTTATCGGGTTAAGTTTGTTGAATCGGCGGTTGACATAAATATATCTTTTGCAATTTATATACGCGGAGAAGCCGCCCATGTCCTAAGTTTCAAAGAAAATTCGTGATATATGGGCGACTCAGCGACCGAAAAGAAACCTACTTGTTAGTCAAGAACGAGAACTGAATGGGAAACGATGTGTGACACCCTCCCTCTCACCCATGGCTCCTTGTATCTTGTAAATCACTAAATATATTTTTATACGGTGTGTTTTTTGGAAACTTTCCACCGTAAATTTCTGGAAATCTAAAAGATTGTGAAAAATTAGTTGCTCAAGTGGAAGTGTTGGGTCATTTCGGTATAAATCCTCGTACTTTATTACGGGTGTCGTTCATGAGGTTACAAAACTTCATAAATTCCATCCTCATGAAATGAAAATATGTCAAGAACTAAGTGAAGATGATTTTCGAAGAAGGATAGAGCTTTGGAGATGTTTCAATGATAAATGTACTTACGTTTTCTTTAAATGGATTTGTAAAGCATAATCCGTTCTACCCGACCATTTCCAACCGCATTCTCCAAATTTGCGTACTTACTACACACATCAAAATAACACCACGCATGCATAATACAGCACATGATAACGCTTCTAAAACCAGTCTATTTGTTGTATCGTTTCATCTCTCATTTTTCCTCGTGACGTCAATTCGCGATATTCCAATGCAAGCGGATTTTATTATTCCCTTTAAAGTTTGGAATGAAAGTCGGGCTTCCAGGATTCTCGTTTATTTTTCGCAGCTCAGTTTTATGTTTTACCTTCTGATGTGTGTCGCTTTCAAAAGAACCCATTTGTTATTAACGCATTTTCATGAAATACTCAGAGATATTCGATCGTAAATATATCGAATTACCCTCGTTATAAATTCGATTGTTTTGAGAATTATTGCGCTCCAGGATATAAATTTTTATCTGTTTGATGCTGGAAATCCTATTTTTTATACTTTTTCATTTATTAAATTTTGCATATTTGATTTGATTACGTTTTTTTTTAACAAGTAAGTGTTGTTTGTTTATAAATAATAAATTAATCTACCATATTTCATTTCTGCAGAATTAGACATCATGTTAATTGTAAAAGCTAACGTCTGCAAACTTATCCAGTTCAGAAAGCTTCCTAAATATTTAAAAACCAGAAACTTTTTCGGACTTTTCCTTTAATGTATTTCCGGAGTCGACAAAGTTTACTTTGGATTCTGCAAAATTAAATTCTATTAATAGCAATTGGTCTCTTGTATGCACATCCCGCTAGGGTAGCATCGGGGTGGTTTAACATGCTTCGACTGAATGCTATTATGCTTGCAGGCTTCTCTGGAACGACTTTAGCGTTCTCTATTTCCGGGTCATATGACTTTTTGCAATTTACTTGAGATGGCCTCTTATTAATTTCTACAATTGTGAACTGCCCCGTGGCGCTTGAGATATTCAAATTTACTTCTAAAGATGTGATATTCATTCAAATAAGGCTTGGTACATTAGTGGCGAAAATAAATTCGAAGGTCAGAGGCGAAGCGTACATACGAGTTCTAGGGACAGCACTCACACTGTTGTATATGCAGAAAAAAAACATAGCTGATATAGATTGGGTACTAGAGGGTAGAAAGACATTGGGTTGCCTAATAAATCATCCAAGACCAGCTATCCAACACGATTTTTATTTTGGTAATCTTTAGCAACATTAATTAAACCAAAAGAACCATACGTAAGATTGAGGCTGCCATTTCATCAAACGTTAAACCTCAAACGCCTCCAACCGTTTGATAGACCCCACGTTGGGGTACATAAGTCGTGTCATTGGAAGTACGCCATAAGAGCGTCCTTACGGGAGAAGAATTCGAATGTCGTACGAGAAGCGAGAACCTGACGGACATACCAGCTCTGGAGACAGCACCCGCACTATAGTATATCTCTTTTTTGATGCATGAGAGATGAGAATGTAAACTTGATGGCTAGTATTAGTGTTGAATAGATCCTAGAATTTCAAGAAAATAAATTAGATTAGTACACGTTACGCGTCATCAAGGTCATTCGGTGCTGGCTATAAATTGATGATTGAGTCTGAGAAATAATAAATAATTTTCTTTGTAAATATTTTTTTCAACACAAATCGGCTCTGTGTTCCAAGTTCTTTGTAATAATAATAATAGTAAATTTATTATTATTATTATCAGATCTTTTCCGCCACAGGTAGCTTTAGTTTCTGGTCTGGCGTACAGGTATGACACACCTAATAGTTCAGACTATAATTGCACTAAGCAATGGAAGATTGATTTGCTTTGATTTATCTCTTGTAGCCAGTATACGATAAATGTTTCTAGGTTAAAAACACTTTCTTTTGGAGGCAAAGCCTACTTTCAACGTTAAACGTTAAAGGATTACCAAAACAAACATGTCTGCCTTTGTCTTGTTGCGACACAACCTTTTGATAACGCAACTACATGATTGGTCCATAATAACTTAGTAAATCTAATGCAGTGCCGTAATTTGATTATCTAACATCTAAAGGTTATTATGTCTTAATGAATTTCATTGACAATTACAAATAAATTACGAACACGAACGATTATCAATGCTTTAAAGGAATTTCTGTCATTTATTCATTAAAGCACTACCTTCAATTTTATTGCATTGCTTAAAATTCCGTCCTGTTAAGGAAAATTCCGTCGATGGCGTCTAGTGCCTGGCGCTAAAGCGTGATTCTCTCGTCGTTCCAAGTAAAACCGATTTCCAGAAATCAGAGACGGGAAATGGTGCTATTTGTTTTCAAAATATTCTCCATGAAGATCAATACACTTATGCATACGTTTTGAACCAAATTTAAAAAGCTCGTTGCCACTCCGATTGAGGTGTCTTCACTTTTTCAGGGACCGAAAAACGTTGACCTCTCAATTTATTTTTGATCTGAAGAAATCATTGGATGCTCAACTCGGAGTGTAGGGCGGATGACCCATCAAACCGCGTTCTGAATGCTGAAAAACGTTCTTATTTGAGCGTGTCTTCTCCAATTGGTTTCCCTGATTTTTTCGATCACTTCTAGCAACCAAATGCTGGGGCACCTTTCTGAATTGGCAGTTCTAAGTTACTCTAACGGAACGGCGGCGACATCCCCAGTTATTCTAAAAAACCAGGCGATGATCGAAGTGCTTTCTAGGCGACCAACTTTTTTTGGATTTGGCTTCGTCTTAAAAGATTGTTTAGATTCAAGTTCATATGCATTGATCCATTACTCGTCACCTGCCACGATCTTATAGACGTCTTTCGAATCAACGCGATTGAATTTTTTCAATTTTTCTTTCCACCAATCGACACGAGCTTGTTTGGAGCAATTGTCAAATTATACAGTATCCAACGTGAACAAATCTTTTTGAAGACCTAATATTCAAGCAATATTAACTGTATGCAAGTGGAACTAATATACGTAACTAACTATGTAACTAAAGTATGTTTCAATCTCACGGTATCTCTTTAAATAGTTTAATGGAACTGTCAGAAAAACGGTACCTTAATTTTATTGCACTGCCAAGTTAATTTATTGCCATTATCTAGACAAGACTTCGCTTTTAGTACACAATGATTAATTATGCTTCGATTATCTATAAAAGACTACATATTTTTTCAGGAAGTACTTAACGCTCAGGATGATATTTACTCCCCAACTAAAGACGGACAAAACGTACACAAAAAAGAAAGCAATCGCGAAATGAAAATCAATTATCCTTTTGATTCTTAATTTGAGATATCTTACAGGAGTTTTTCTCATCCTCGAAGCGTCGACAATACATCCGAATCAATAACATCATCCATCACCGTCAATGTTCGCCACCAATTTTTTTTCCCCTCCGTTTTTCTGTACTTTCGTCTTCCACAGGGAATCGGCAGCCTCTTCAGCGCCTTAAAAGTTGTCCGCCTGCTGCGATTGGGCCGCGTCGTTCGCAAGCTGGACAGGTATCTGGAGTACGGAGCCGCTATGCTCATCTTACTGCTATGCTTCTACATGTTGGTCGCTCACTGGTTAGCCTGCATCTGGTATTCGATAGGACGTTCGGATGCTGACAACGGTGTTCAATACAGTTGGCTGTGGAAATTGGCGAACATCACGCAAAGTCCATACTCGTACGTCTGGCCGAACGATTCGGGTACGCCGGAGTTGATAAACGGGCCCTCCAGGAAAACGATGTACGTGACGGCGCTGTATTTTACGATGACGTGCATGACATCGGTGGGATTTGGCAACGTCGCCGCCGAAACGGATAATGAGAGGATCTTCACGATATGCATGATGATAATAGCAGGTACGTAGGCGTCTTTCATGAATAATTTTTGCAGGATTTCAGCTGTTTTGTTCGCGTGGTAGGAATTTAAACCTAACAATATAGAATGTTTCACGGGGAATTGCGTGGAAAGTACTATAGTTTGAAATGCTGATTTAATTGGTATTCTTTTCTATACGACAATTATAGCATTCACCTATAAGATATTCGATATAACTCGTGTGGATACTGACAAACTTGAAATATAGTGCTGTGAGTTTTAGAATCTAATATACTGATAATAATTCTGATTACAATCTGGGACATATAGTCAAATTAGTAAGTACGACCATAATTATCATTATTTCAAAACTGTACAGAACAATAAATAGATTGCGTAATTTCAGGTAATTTTCTACTGCTATTTTAATACTTTTTTAATACACTCATTTCGAATGGTCGTTTGTTTAAAATTATAACTTAGGTTGTCTCATTTTTTCGATGTTTGTTACGAAATTAGGATGAGCTCAGGCTAGCTGAGGTATAACTAACAAATCTATTAAATTTAAATTAAAAGTAGTCAAACTAGAAAGATTTTTATGCACATAGACTATGTCATATCATTTTCTAATGAATAGTGTTACAATTGTATTTTTTTGTATTTAATTAGTCCAGTTTCCTACATTGGCCTTTACTTTTAGCAGTTTTGCTATTGAAGGCAGCTACTTCTAGTGCCCCACGCCCCCCACTAGAAAGAAAAGGGACAGGTGGTAACAAGACGTCGGAGAAGACTATAAAAGCATTTCGGAGTTGGTTAATAGTTTTTCAATTTATACTAAAATAGGTAGCCGAATAGTAGAGGAGGCACAGAGGCATAAATTGCAATTAGCTCCGCATATTGTCGTAGTTTTTGAGCGAGTTGATAGATGCAATCTTTGTCGTGAATGCTTTGTCATAAAAGATGCAGTTGACATCGAACTGTTAGCTGAGAATCACGTAAACCGCTATGAGTGACGCATACGTATCGTGTTATGAAGCTGTGTTCCTTCGTTCCCATCCTAAGTGGGTTCAGCAATATAAGAAGGTTAAAAATGTGGAAGAACGTGGTTTGATAGGCGAAGAGAAGCCAAACACGGAAGAAAGCTTTCTAGATTTGTTTGAGCGGAACCCAACGTTGACATTGCAACAAGACGCTGCAAAATTAAAACAGAAGCGTATAGAAGTGTGCCATAGGATAATTCGAACTCATCTCGTTACGTATAATATCAAATATCTAATCACAAAACAAGAAGATTCGGTTGGGCGAAAGAGAATTTGGACCGAGATTGGAGCAACGTAATCTTTACGGATGAAGCTTCTGTTTGAGAATAAACTACTATCCGATGTTCTTGGTCAACTCCAATAGGCTACTCCAACAGATTGTTAAACACCCTGTGAAGGTTC
>ML218900.1:0-17437 GCA_004785975.1 Popillia japonica
TTCCCTCTCAAGTGTTTTTGAGTTAAAAAATAGACAGAAGTCACACATCGCCCAATCCGGTGAGTAAGAAGGATGTTCTATAGTTTTGATTTTGTTTTCCGCTAAATACTGAACCTGTATGGGACGACGCGTTATCATGATGTAACATGAAAGCCTTTCTTGACACGTTACTGAACACTGTAGGCAAACAATTTTCATCATACCATTTGGCGGTAACTGTCATTTAATTTAATTATGGGCACCAAACCCGTACTTCTCAAAATTGTTGTGTACTTAATTTTTTTCATTGTACGTTTTTTTTTCTCCATCAAAGGGTTTTCGTCATCTTTATGTATCCAGACTCGGCCTTCTTGGCGAGAGGGACATGACAAAGCGGTACCTACGTTTCATCGCCAGATACAATTTTGGAAATGGATGGCCTCCAGCATTGAACATATCTATAATTTGTTGGCAAATTATAACAAGTTCTGCTTTCTGTAAATCTGTCAGATGATGGGGTACAAACCCAGTTGCAACCTTTTTCAAATGTAAATGATTGTGTGATATCGATCTTATTAGAAAGGATCCAATCTTCAGATTGGACTCTATCATTGCATAGGTAATGCGGTTGTCCTCTTCCATCATCTCCTTCACTGCGGCAATGCTTTCGGACTTAATAGCAGTTAAAGGACGGCCAGCTGCTTTTCTGTGTATCACCGTTCTGCAACTTCATTTAAATATATTACCATCATAAACAGTAGCCAATGATGGTGCAACATCCCGAAATGTCGATTTTAAACTTTCCTCATATTCATACGCGCTCAAGCATTTCTTGAAACCATAGTAAATCATTATTCGAAAGTTTTCTCGTGATAATTCCAATTTTTCGATAACAGAAGCTTGCTCTATGGACTATTTATTATACACTATTCAACCGAGTTGGATAAACTAATATTTAATAAACAACAATGCCACACTTTTTCAGGCGGGATGCAGTCGCACCTGAAAGAAATACTGCACTGCATGGATAGAGATCGATCAACGCAATATCGTTATAAACTAAATAATTTACATACGTACGTATATGTAAAACGAAACCACACTCTTGGTTTGTAGCATAAGTACGTAAAATAGTATTCAAGTTAATGGTCGGTTGGAAATTGGTCATTTAGTCTTAGATCACAGTAAACTATATGAGAATTCTAACCTATTAGTTATCAATTACAAGGTCCTCTGTCGTAAAAGTAATCAATAATTTGAATATGTAATTTATTCAAAATTGCAAGTACTACACAGATTTCTAAATATGTAACATGCTCTCATTTATTTTGAACTTAGTCATATAATGAAAAGTACACACTTTCAATATGTAAACAACATCTAAAATAAGTTTCCTGTTTTCTTTATATATGTATATACAGTATATTTGATAATAAGCAGATGGAGGCAACCAATACGTATCTATGACGATATGTTTAAAATACTAAGCAGGCCTGGCGTAATAATGAAAATAAATAATTATTATTACAAAATTGTTCTAAAAATCGGATCATTGTTAACGTCTAATCTTAGGATTGTCATGTTATTTTGACATTGAGCTAAAATAATTTCTTTAGCCAACTAAGGCAAATATACTACTTGAGTGAGTAAGAGTAAATTTAGATTTATATTTATATGTCAGAAACTGTATAGAAATAGACAAGTCTAAATAAAACCTAAAATAAAATAACTACTACTGATATAAAAAATAGGGTAATTTGTTCTGCGTTTGAGTTTTATCTCATCCTTTATAAATTTTTCAAACTAATTATTTAAAATGGTATCTAGCAAGATTTATAAGACAAATGGTCATATGTAGGGTATCAATTGGTTTATAGAGATGCCTAAGACGATCAGAATGCAGATATGAAGCAAAATATGAAAGATTCGGTTTAAAATAAATAATAAACGGTTATAAATATTTTAGATTGCTGCTTGTTTTCAAATTACAGATTTGTATCACTATTTTCTACTATTTCTCTAATACCTAATAGGAGCCTGTGAATATGCATTTTGTGCATACCTATACTTAGCGACCTTAGAAAAAATAGTATTAATTAAGAATAATTATAAAATTGTTTGTCTGATATTCAGTTACTATCACCAAGAAATATTTAACCGTAAAACTACTAGAACATTCACATAAGCAATAGTCTTTAAAATATCTGGTATTGGAAGTTATATTATTTGGAAACATTATTTCGCATACCCATACTAATTCAAGAACTTTACTAGACGTAGTGTAATTATGTTATATATACCACAAGTATTAGGTAGATTATAGTTAATTGTTACTTGGTTAGTTATTGATTAATAAAATTTCGCGTTGGCTGAGTGGAAATTCGTAGCTATAAAAAAAAACATGAACATGTATACTGGAATATGTATATACACTGCTGTAACGAATTGACGAGCACATCCTGTATAATCTGAATGACTGAAGATACATCCATAAAATTTGCGGAGCATCACAGTTTCCTATAGACGAGCCTATGCAGTGAGTTTCAACTTTTGCTACCGTCCCTTTTTTACTGAGCGGTTCCGATAGGTGGAACATGCGGCCGCTATGGTGACCTAAGGGGTGGGAGAAATCGGTTGTGCTCAGTGTCGTGTGAAGGTCCAGTTGTAGTTGTATTCCTTGGATAATGGACAGTCGATAGCGTTACTTGAGCAAGTTTGAGCAAGGAATGATTGTGGGGATGCGCAAGGCAGGTGTATCCTTTCGTGAGATCGAGCGCCGTCTCCAGCGGTCGTTGTCAGCTGCGCAATAGCTGTGGTGAGAATGGACTGAGGTAGAGCGTACGAGGCGGGACGGCTCCGTGCGACCACCCGAGGACCGCGCTCTTCTGTTCAGTACAGTAAAGTCGTGTGCGTCGTCCTCAAGGCAACTTGGCGTCGTTTGGCTAATAGGGAGGGAAGGCGCATTCATTATGCGAAGTATAGGGGGGAGTTTGATAGAAGATTGATTGCGAGCGCGCCGTGCATTGCAGCGGCTTCCAGTCACTCTCGGACACGGTCGTACACGCTACTAGTGAGTCAACGCAAGGTAGCGGCGGGTGTCCAAGAGATTTTAATTTCCGACGAATCAAGATTCTAACTGGGCGTCGGAGATGCGCAAATTTTGGTTTGTCGGCGAACTGGTGAGTGTCTACTGGAACAGTATGTTTAACCACGCCATATCCACCGCCAGCAGGGCATAATGGTATGCGCCCAGGTCTGCTACACATGCACGAAAGCGCTCGACCGCTCGTCGCGCGTGTAGTACAGGCCTTTGTGGAAGAGCACCGTGCTTCCATGGCCAGCTCGTTGTCCGGATCTCAATCCGATCGAATGTCTGGGATATGATCGGTCGAAGACTTCAATGTTATCCGGCTCCTCCGCTAATGTTGAGCAGCTGTGAAAGCGAGTTGAGGCGGCATCGTTGGCCAGCCCTCCCGCTGCCATACAACGACTTATTAACTCATTCTCTCGTCGTGTGACTGTTAGACGCCGCTCGCGGGATATACTTCTGCTATTGATGCATCTCCTATCAGCGGGGATATAGTGCTCTCCGCATACTAGTTTGGACTACATCTATACTAAATTTCATTGCTCCCGTTCAGATTATACAAGGGGTGCCCGTCAATTATTTTCAGCAGTGCAAATCGAGATGTTCAAATTTAGTAACACAATAGAAAGTAAAGCACAAAGCAAAGAGTAGCGCAACTAATGCAACAACTTTTGTCGACTATAATTATGTTGTACTTAAGATTCTCTGTGTTATAAATTAATATTTTGTGTAAGTAATTCAACGGTCTTTTCAAAATGTATAAAATTAGATACTTATCTAACGTTCAGTGGCAGCTGATCATACACACAAGTATTAAACTCCATTCCAACAAAATAATGGGGTTAAATTTTGCACAGGATACATATGTATACAATCAATTGTTATAATTTATAATCAACACAAATATATCTGAAACGATAAGAGTAGTTTTTGGACTATTAAAAATTGTTACGTACTGTAGTACAGAAACATTTGTTTCCAGGTACTAACGTTTATATTTTGACGTAAACTTATTGGCCGTTAATATATTAATAGCTGCACTGTGTTTATTAGTCTCTACTGAAAATGTTTGCAGTATTGAAGGTCAAACGGGTTCTAAATTTTTACTGCGTTCACTTTTACAAGTAATTGCGGGTTTCTTGTAATAATAGTTTAAATTTATATTTTTAACAGGAATACAATAACATAACTTCATAACTTAGTATTTAAATTTTTAATTCTATAAGAATTTATAATGTGCTACAACTCATTTAGTGTAAGAAAACGTTTCAGGTAAAAATACTCGATAAGAAGGACTGTGAGAAAGGCCCTCTCACAAGAGCGGACACGAACTGGGATACAGAGCACTCCAAAACGGAATACGGCGTGTGCACTGGCATATGGAATAAAGCCTAGAGAAGACCTTTCGATAAGTTTTAGAAAGTAGAAAGATGGAGCGAGCTAAGTAAAAACGTCGTTATCTTCTCTGAGAGCTAAGCAACACGTAAAGCGATTAGTTCTGCGAGTGTTGACTCTAAGCTGGTTAGGGATAGCGTACACACCTTGAATGAGATAGATTCCCAAAGCAACCAAACATTGCCATGGGTTCCCAGCCATAAGTGCGTGAAGTGAAATGAAGCAGTAGAGGATATGGCCAGACAAGGTTCACCAAGACCATTCGTTGGGGCAGATATCAGAGAGTTCATCAACGAACGTATACATAACAAGCCTAAGGAATGGAGGCAAAGATTTCCAGGATCAGATAGCTAAAGGAAAAGAGGCCTGAATTTACTAAAAACTTGTTGAGTAACCAACGACAGGAAAACTCTGAAAATGATATCAGCTCTTCTGACTGGTTACTGTAGACTAAAGGGGCGTATGTAGAACATAGGCCCAGCAGAGGATGTTATAGGTAGATTCTGCAAGAAGGAGGAAGAACGCCCAGTTCATTTAGTGTGCCATTCCGAGAGCCTGGCAAGGACAAGGTTTCTAGTACTGGGTGAAGAGAAACCCACAGCACACACATACCTAAATTAAGCAGCTTCTCTGCAAGACGATAAGCCTCATAAAGGAGGCAAAGTTAGAGGACGCTTTCTGGGATTAAGGGGGATCACAATAGATCTGGAAAGGTCGCGGTAAAAGAGATCAGTAGGGCCACCGTAACCCTAATTTATCTATCTGCCAAAATGTTAAAATGTTATATCTAAGAAAAAAATACAAATAATAAAATTGCAGTACTCAATTGACAACACCAATAAACTAGCAACAAGTAAATGTAGGTACACAAATAATAAACACAAATAGTAATTGTGTCGCGGTAAAACTACAACTAAGTAAATAGAATAGGGTTTTTTTCTAAAACGTTTATGTCCTACGAATCTATTTTAAAGCAGAATAGCCGGAAGAAAGTTTACTAACAAAAGTTACCTAGCCGTCCTCCATTTCAGAATTAAACATTTTACTGTTATTTTATTATCACAATTCTGGCATATTTGCTGTAGTAAACAATGACAGTTAAGTTACAAAGAGTCTACAGTTACTATATTGTTTTATTATTCGTATTTTTTGAAGCGTAGCGGACGCTTCTTAGAGGGACCGTCTTCAGGTAACAGCTATAAATATACATAAAAATATCAGTCAATAGAGATGAACGTATTTCTTTCTAGTTTCATTCAATGTACTGTAATTTTCGTAGTAATAGTACCTTGTATCCAAAGCAGTATCACATTCCTGACAAGCAATTTGATACCGCTAAATCACAAATTCGAATCTGCTGCTATTCATGTTTTGTTTAATATTATAAAGTTACTACGCGTATGCAAGCTACATAATGTATATTTATTTATTCTGACAACTTTTGTACCATATCTAAGTCGCTACGTCAGTATTGCGTTCGTTGCGACCGTACAATGGCATGGTATTTACTATGTTATCTGAATGCGAATTGTTCAGAATTATACATATGCTATATCATTTCATAAGCCTTCTTCTAATAATTTTTCTTAAAATCTTAATATTTTCAAATTCAAAGCTATGTTATCTTTCTTTAAAGTAGTTAAACAAAGCAGTTTCGGTGGTTATATTTTGTGATATTGTGTACAGATGATTATAGAGGCGTTTTTAAATATTGTTTAGTTTGACATACATAACACTTGTTATACTTTTTGCAGTGTAATTTATAGATGACTATATATAATATGATTGCCTTTTGTAGTCTTAATTTTTAAATTCTTATTAACTGCAATTGTTATTGTTATTTATATCTAATGTTTAAATTCGCATTTAATTTATTAGAATTTCATATGTTTTAAAGCTAAAATGTCGCTGAAATAAATTGTTACTATTGAAAGAAAATATATTTTAAAATTCAAATGAGAACAGAGCATAATTTAAATTTGTTACGTTATAATATAGCCTTATATGAAAATCATGCGATATTTTACACGAAAAGTATCCACGTCACTTGTTCTAAATTCTATTGATATATGTACATAAGTGTACTGTCAAATGCCGTTGAACTTACTACTGTATACACGTAAATGACTAAATATCCACCAGAAATTTCGCACGTCGACTATGCGGACAAGAAAACTTTAACCATTCACTTATTTAGTTTAAATTTCTAAATATGTATATATTATTAGTGTAATATATAAAAAAATCAATACCTATAAAACTCAATTCGAAGCTATTAGTCAAGATGAATGACCGCAATAACGGCACTTGTTTTTTAATAATGAAACGTTTATTGGTTTAAGTGTCAAACATGGTTTTCAATGCCATATATTTTTAAATATTTTGTACGTGGGTCTTAAATTGATCGCGTAGTGTAAATAAATACCGTAAACTTTCTGAATATTTCAGTTTAACTGTGAGATAATAAAAATATCTACGCTGATGTAATCAACAGGTAAAATGGTTAGGTAAAAATGCACATATACCCACAGTCAGATTATGTTCTGTGAACTTTTAATTGTATACAGCGTTTTTTGGAACATCTTTTAAAGATTTTAGGGGCATTTAGTACGATCGAAAATAAGGTTAATGATCATAATAAACATATGCCCGCAAATTAACCGATTACTAGATAACAGTGATTTTACCGCAATTGCAGAATAAATTTGCTTCGACAGTTTCTATTAAGATGTGTATTTTATCCTAAATAGATTATAATTAAAGAAGATGTTCAAAATGACGTCCTTCTATTTCGACACAGGATCTACATCTTCTTTCAAAGGAAGCGCGCACTCTTTCAAAAAACAAGGGATTTCCTCAAAATATCTGGCAACAGCGTTGTATTCGTTGGCGGAACTCTGGAAGATCGTTTACCGGTGTCGCGTACATTAAACTTTTCAAATAATCCCAGATACTAAAGTCCAGCATCGCCCAGTAAATTCATTGTTAAAATATTCCCTAATAGCACACGTAAAGTGTGGTGGAGCTCCATCTTCTATAAACCGGAGGTTCAGTCTCAGATTTATAGGTAAATCTAAAATTTCAGGTAAAGTAATTTCCAAGAACCCGAGGTACGTAGGCCTTGTTAAGCGATGTGGCAAAACAATCGGTCCCAACAACCGGTCCCCTATCATGCCTAACCAGATGTTTAGAGAGAAACGTTGCTGGTCACTTGATAATCCCGAGCAGTAAGAGCTTGTACCCGTTGAATAGAGTAGGAGATAAGAGTTGCTCATGAAAAGTTCTCCAAACAAGATTGCTGCTTCCACCCACTTGAGTCGAAATTTTTCTAACACTAGTTTCGGGGTTTTCATCAATAATATTCGAAATTTAATCTTCTAAATGTGGAGTACATGCAATGCTCTGCTGTTCAATATCATAAGACCGCTTCTCAAGTGAACCAGTTTCTCTTACTCGTTAAAACACCATCTAAAACATCACATGAGAAGGCAGTTGGCAATCAGGAAACGATTCAGTATAGAGGCAACTTGCTTGTAAAGAATTTCCATTGGCACGACCGTAGATGAACACCATATCGCTCATTTCAGCATTAAAATACGCAACCATTGTGATTGTTACAAATTGCACAAAACGTCAAATTAAACTGTTATAAAACAATAGGTAATAAGCACCTGTTTACTGAAATATGTTATCGTTTATTATTTTATGTACTACTAGGAACGCTGTTATCTCGTAAATAGTTAATTTGCGGACATATGTTTATTATGACTTCTAACCTTATTTTCGATCGTACTACATGCCCTTAAATATTTTAAATGTAGATATGTAATTAGCAAAATTTTGATCCAAAATTTATGTTGATTATTAAGTCTACTAGATATTAGCTTTCTTAAAAACTGCTTTCATTCTCTCTCAAAGAGAACTACATAGTACTTTATAAAGCAAATAATGTAGTTATACCTATGTATGTATGCATGTAATAGTACTTTTGTGTAATATTACATATGTAGCTTGACACTCAGACATGGGTTTAACTGTTTGTTAAAGTGAAAGCTTTCACATGATTATTAAGACAGTATTTTTAATTTGGTGGTAATGCATAATTAAATAGAGGAAACTAAGTTTTTGAAAATTACTTCCAATCTTATATAACAAATATATTAATGTAATCAGTCAAGTAAGATATATTTGAAGACACGTGCAGTAATTTGTTTACCATTAATTGTGAATTTTGATATAAATTTTAAATTATTTTCAAACAATATTAACATTATTAGAATCTTCTAATTTAAGATAATTTTCAATTTCGTATTTACTGTCAAATAAAACAATGAGCATTTTAAATATTTGATAAATGTTGTGATTTAAGGGAAATTATAAACAAAAAAGATATGCATTTATTTCATTGTTTGAGTACCGCCGGAACTTTTCTAATATTCTACAACTGGATGCACTGTCAAAGGTAACTTGGCTTTTTATTAAAATAAAAACTTATGGCTATGCATGCTTATTACGAATATCAAAATATCACGAAGGCCATGTAAACTCTAAATTATTACAAATCTCACTTTAAGCAGCACCTTATCGTTTTTTTTTGATTAGCATGAAATAAAATTGAGATCATAAAAAAAAATTATACTGCTTTACAAAGGCGATTCTAATTCAAGTATAAACATAAAACTATCTCTTTACTAAATATATTTTTATTGGCTTATATTTCTTTCTTACCTTCTCTTTAAAGCTCTTCGTATTATTGTTTCTTCAATTAATAACCGGTATAATGTGAAAAGTTAGTTATACTGATAGTTTTTTCCTATTCTCTGTTTTTTAATATGAGGAACAAAATTGAAAATGACTCGCCAAATTATAGGTTTACGATTAGTTTCTTACCGGCCATGTTTACACTGCCAATAATTGGTAGTTTAGCGACGCCATATTGTAAGCACAGCTGGAGTAAATATTTTTGTTAAATATTTTTCTATTATCTTTTTGTGTTTCTACTGCGTTTACACAATAAAATCAGTTCTTTTTTAACGATTTGCTTGTCAAAAATAGATTTACAGCATAGTACAAGTGGACTTGAGTTACACCAGTTATTGTCGACTACTGTTTTAACATCTTTATAATAATGCGTGTATCGAATTTAATTAAATAGTTCTACAAAAAGGAATTTCGGATGGGAAATGTTATACCTAATCAATAAATTTTGGATTTAAGTACCTATGCGTTGTGAAATAATATGACAACCATTATAGAGGAGAATGCCGTTTCTTAATGACTTATGTATATATATACTCGCAATGAAATTTGTTTCACCAAAAGTAAACTATGAATATTCTCTCTATTGTAATTTAATAAAATAGTATATAACATCAATTTTAAATTTCTAAAATATAATTTTTATGTTAATGTATTTGATGTAGTACCTACCTATTACAAATATAATGCAAATAGTAAAATACAATTAAAATTATTGTGCAGTTATCTTTAAATGTGTTGTATATGCGAACTTTTGCTATTAAATATCGAAGTGTAAATAACAAGTACATACTTGATTTCATTGTAATTTATCATTTCAATTTACCGCCAAATTAGCTGTCAGTTTAATTTGTCTAGTGTGATGCGGATTTAAATAATTTGTTCCTCTTAATAAAAAACAGAGTATAGTCGAATGTAACATACTAAAACAATGAGATTGGATAGTATTATCTCTATATGCAGACCTAATGAATATGTTCTGTATTATATTTATATGTAAGTACATACAGAACATGAAATAAAATATTTGTCGCATGTATAACCACTTATCTTATCCGAAGTAGATAAATGGTACATACCTTGTACTGCGATTCAAAATTCTACTAATTGTGATTCGTGTTACGTATTTACGATGCGGAAGCCCGCATAGTATATAGATAATTTCATATTATAATCACAGGTACTTGTAATTCTCGAATAAATTAATTATATAGGTATGTTTGTTACATATTTCAGTTGGAATCATTTAATTACTTTACAGCCTACTAACTTTGCTGTTGAATTACATTACCTACTATACTAATATTAGGAGTCAACATCTCTTTGACCACAGTAATGTGGTAGTAAAGTAAAAGATATTTGAAATTATTTTCCGTTTAACATCTCAGTAAAATATATAACCAACTTATTTTAAAAAACTTTCTAAACATTTATTTATTAAAAGCATTCGTTTTCAGTTTTACGTTACTGCCCTGGACAACTAACCGGCGGACTATTGTTGAAATAAAAAAAGTATAAAAGAAGTTTCCAATTTATCGGCATACTTGATAAAAGAATGCGTCGTCTGAAGATGTTGATCTTAGATAGTTGCATTTGTCGACATTCAAATAAAATTTACTAAAAATTTCAAAAATATCCTTCAAAGAGCTGCCTAATGGAAAACCAAAATACGATCAAGGTCAAGTAATATAATTGATCTTAACAATATGTTGCCACGCATACTGACCTAACTTTATAGTTTATGACTGTAGTGATACGTTAGTTGTATCAAGAAATGACAACTAACATTTTGTTATAATGTTAATGTACTCCCATTATAATAAGATTTATTTTAATTTAAGAACTAAATTACTCGTACTAAATTAAACGCAGAAACTTGCTGTATCTAATTTATAATAATAAATCACATCAATCACACCTTCCGTTTGCAGTTTTTCGATTAGATGAAAACGATTTGTTACCTTGCCAAGATTGTTATAAATGGTAAATTATCAAAATATCGAAAGTACTCCTGCTTGGCAAATTCAATTGTGTAAAATGTGTTGTCTGTAGAAGACATAGTATCTATTTAATTATATCTTACTGCTTTAATTAAAGTCTGTAGTCAAACAGTGTTATTTTAGTAATCGTCAAAATATGAATTTTTTCGCTTCGGAACCACCGAATTTATGTTTCGCAATTTTTAAGAAATATAATATTAACAAATTTATAGAAGAAACGTGATTTTCGTAATTTTTACACTTGGATTCACACAATTAGAATATACTAACCATAACGTAATGCAGCATTCATTCTAAAATTAAAACGTTTCCACATAATTATTGTCGTCTGTTGCACTATATTGTCCGCTTGCTAATTACTATATAATTAACGGTAGGAGTTAACTGATGAAATGAAAATGCGGATTATTTGGCTACAATTATAATAATAGATCGATATATACAGTGCGTTCAAGAATGGACAAAATAGACAATTTTAACAAAATTTCCAAAGTCAAAATGATTTTAGATTTCAATTCTCTATAATTCTACGTAATAATTAACGATACAGCAAGGAACATGTGACACAAGTAATTACATATGTCTATATTATGTCAAATATGTAATTTTTTAATAGAACGCGTTGTATATTATTTGAGTTTTAGAATCGTTGTAACATCCCGAATCTAATAACGTATTGAACACAAGTTATTGTAAAACCCTCTTCTTCAAATCAATGTTGAAAGATTTAATATTGGCTATTATGAAAATACAAATGAATATATGCACTTTTAGTTATTGATAAAAAAATGAGGTATTATATAATTATGTATTCGCATGCGTATGGTGTGGCATATACATATATAGGTATGTAATAATATTACGTGAAAATGAAGCCAAACATTGACTTACTTCTTATAATCTCAACAAAGATTTCACGCCCACACTGATTTATTATTGTTATAGATTGTACTAACAACCTCCAAAATTGAACAAGCTCTGTAAGGTGATAGTTATACAATCGTGTTGCATAAATTAGTACCTACCTATCATGTCAAGTAGACACTAGTGCCGAATTAAGTATTTTCTATGATGGCTATACACCGACTTCAAAGTTACGCATTCACCATTGCTAACTTTTTTATTACTGGAGCTATGAAATTGGTTCCACTAGCAAGTATACAATACTCTTTATTCTCATTGAGATGATAAAAACACTAAAGTAATTGAACATTCTGTTTCAGATATATGTGAAAAACACTTCGTTTAGTAGTTATCCTCGCACCCTTATCTTCAATAACAAGGAAGTTAATAATAGTGGACACTTAATATTGGATACAAATGTATTATATTAATACCTAATTTAATAGTTTGGTAGAAATAGTTTATTCAAAATGTAGCCTATAGTAATTCTTAGTTAGGAAAACACACTAAACACAGTAGTAACTACAACTTATCAAGATGGGTGGTTTATTGTGATATTATAGACTCATAAAAAGGGACAAATCTTATCTTATCTTCTCCCAAAGGCTAGCGAAAATAATAGAAAGTCTAGGCGTTTGTTACTAAGTTATTATTGTGAAAAATATTTTAACAATATAAAAAAATGTATTGTTTAAAATGTTACAATTATTAAGTCAGCGTTTCTACTTGCAAAAAACATAAAGTGAGATTCAAAATGATTGTCGTAGTAAAGAAATTGTCTTCCCGAAAAATGTATCTATACTTCTTACCATTTTAATAAGTGAAGTTACCTACATACACATTTGATACACTGAATTAGTTTTCTTGATATTTTGTGACATTGGCGTTCGTGTTGTAGTTCCTTTTCTCTTATTTGCCACTATCTACAGGCAAGAAATTGACAATCTTTTTGAATCTCACAGTATAAACGGTAAACACAATTTATTATACACACACGCTAAGAATTGCAGTAGCAGTCCAGTAAGCAATACAGCTTCGGAAATACATAATTATGTTTCGAAAGTACCACAGATTAAAAACCGAAGTGAGAGTATACAATGTGAAGTTTCGTCAAATTTTAAGGTCCAATCTGTTACATATTGGATTCTATGCGAGAGGAAGAAACAGACTCTTAATGACAGAATAAATAAGAGTCACTATAAAATTGAAACCTAAGTACCTACCACGTCCAAAGACGACATATGCAGTTTATTTAAGATTTGGTTCAAATACATATAGGAAATATTTTTCAAATTTCCTTCAACTTACATCCTTTCGTCGTAAATTTAATATTGTAGTAAAATGTAGGCCGAACAGTTATCCAGAAGTTGGTCAGTCTATAGTTTCTATTAAAAAAGTTCTGTTAAAAATCCTTGTCCAGATATATCTTTGCCATTAATGTTGTAATAAAGTAGGGTGAGCAATTGGAAGCAGTAATATACACATAATAAGAAATAGTTGTATAAATAGCCATCAAGCGATAATAAAAGCAGGTTTACTGCTATTTTTAAATATCTAACGTATCAACACGCAAATCGATTAAATTGCCTAAATTATTATATTGTTTGAGAAGCCATTTTAAATCATAGAGTTTCAGTAGACAACCTCGCTGGGAAATCGAACAGATAGTTTAGGCATCTGCGGAACATACTCATTTAACTGTGTAAATATAGAACAACCGATTTTACGAAAATTTCAGAATTATACGTGGTGCACTAATTTTTCTAATGAAAAAGCAAAACTTCACCGTAAAGATTTGATCAAATCAAAAAGGAGAGTGTAGTGATTATAGAGGTGGCAGCTGCATCTAAAAAGAAAGAAAATTATCACATAGTTTCGTCTTGCCAACGAGGGTATACATCTCTTTGAACACATCGCTTTGTTAGTCCTCAAGTGCATCTAAATAACTTGTATTAGAAATACTTTAACAAACGATATTTTAAGAAGGCAATTGTACTGAAACTGGCAGTTCACATATATTTCTAGGTTTTCTAGTTCAAATACTTTAATTTATAGAAAAATGTCTCGAAATAAGTAATACATTTAACAAAAGTGTGCAAAAAATTTACAAACTATAGATAAAAAATAACATTGTCGGTAATTGGCACTCATGGAAAACTCGGAAATGATATGGATGTCATACATAGATGTGTTGCGGAAGACAGTTTTGAATCAAAGTTTATATGATATGTACGGTTATGGGACGATCATGTAATTTGGAAGCATTCTAGTATGTAGGTCATTTTGGTGATTTAATGTTTCATTTCTAATAAATTTTCTTTTAAATACATTTCTAAATTTATTAATTTTGATATTTATATCGTGCATGCACGTTTGAATTTCGGGTATGAGTGATTTACGTTTTCCTACATCGGATTAAGAACGTGACCTTCAGTTATCTTAACGGGGTTTTCTTTGGTTACCATATGGGATTTGCCCTTTATGTTCTATATATATATATCTCCAGTAAAATCAAGTTGTAGTGGAATCCTAAAGTTACTATACATATAAACAAACAAATTCTTTTGAAACACAAATAATTGTAAAAAACACACATTATTCACACGTCATGAAATTGTACTTCGTTATCGAGACAGCGTAGGATTTGAAGTTTAGGAATCTAAATCAAAATTAAAACACATCTCCATTGTGACTTGATTGTAATATGGTTGGCAGAAAAATTCGAAGTGCCCGGGGAGATGTAAACAAAAACAAACGGAGAAGGTTTTTAGAAATTGAAAAAGGTTCACGTGAAAAGACAAGAAACTCAAAAATGCAGTAAAAGCAAAGTATTTGATATTTTATGGAAAACGAAAAAGTGACAAACAAAATTTGACAAGTCAAAGTGACAGAAAGAAGAAACTAAAGGAAAAATCGATAGGAAAAATCAAACCACGTAGAAGGATTGTCGAGAAGAAAGAAAACACATGGGTACACACACAAACACACACACATAAAGATAAGGGTGGGATTTTAAATTAATTAATATATGTAAAGAATTTGTAAGTAACAAATATTGCAATTTTAGTTGTTAATTGAAATTAGGATTTTATTCAGTAGGTTTAATTTTATTAAGGTTAGGAACACCTCAGTATATATACAAAATTACAATCAATCAAAGCTTATATGATATGTATATAAATTTAAGTTTGCATTTAGCCATAAATTAAGATTAATTAGGTCAACACTTTATTTCATGTACAAAAATAAATTTTCGTTTTATGCGCTGAGAAATATGCACATACTCCATTTTTAGACATACGTACCTACACGTATGTATTACTTATGTATATACTTAAATGAATATGTATATATCAGATTTTATGTTGTCTGCAATTGTATTAATATGCCATTTACTTCTAACTGTTTGTTAAACTGACGCATATATAATTCGCTTTATTTACAATGAATGAATGGTTTTAAAATAATTACGAAGGTTTTTACCACCACGACTATTGTAAGAGCAAAACAACCGTGTTGCAGTAGATGTCAAATTAGCCAGCAGACAAGTAGAACGATATTTAAACGCTGTAAGATGCAGTAACTAGTGGAATAATCTACATGTGAACTGAGATCAGCTGTATCAATTTTGTGGAACCACAAATTGTTGTAATTCCACTTTATTCTATGGAAAGAGAATGAGTGGATTAGACGGTTATACGTATACGTCTACCGTTTCGAAAATATCAAAGATCAGGTCTATACTAGGACAACGCATACATATATAAGACAAATATTGGAAATTATCACCCCGAAAAGAACTAAGAGCAATAACGGACGATATTACTACAGTCACGTCCTCGGATTTCACGAATTTCGGAATATACGGAATAAATTAAGAATAGTTTTTGTATAGTGTTATTACATTTATAAAATAATTTTGCTAAAAACTATTAAATGTAAGCCGCACGCATTAGCAAATTTACAGTTTTATGGCAGAGAATAAACCTCTAAACCAAAACGGGCAATAGCGGTTCTATACTTTTTGTGGTTTTTAGTTGCATGACCTTCATCCATATTCTCAGCATGTGCAATGGTACACATTTGAAGTTATATCATAAATCTGGTTTCCACGCATTTATGCTGGGTGTCCCGCATAGATTGCGTAATAATGCACTGGCATGTTCTTTGGTGAAAAAGAAACAAGAAAGTCGTAATAAACATATATTCGCAAATGCATAGTTTCCGAAATAAAGGCTGATTTTGAACCACAAGATATGTACATAGGTACTTAAGTAAATTGTAAAATTCGAACATTAAGCAAGTTTACTACTTTGTTTATTAAATTCTTGTTCTCGTATCTTAATTTTTGTTTTCAAATTTGGTATCCTGGCTGCGATTAGATATGCTGTAGAAGAGTTAGTAGATATAGTTTTTGTTTATGGTTTACCCGACCAAAATTCGTTTCTAGCAACGAGTCTGTATATCGATCGATATCCAGACAAAAATTTGCCCCACCACCAAATGTTTGCAAGAGTTTTTCAATGTTTTTGAGGGGGGAGGGGGAGAAAGGGAAAGAGGAAATGTTGGACCTGTACAATTGGCTGAAGTAATTTCGGCGAGAGTTGAAGAGAATCCAACAATCAGTAGAAGACGAATTTTCGTTATGGAAAATACGAGCAAAAGTATTGCTTTGCGATTCTTTAAAGAGTAGCCTTTACAAACCTTTCATTATCAACAAGTACAAGCTTTAACCGAGGAAGACAGAGAAGCGTTTTCTGGTTGGGCTATACTGCGTGAACAAATGAACGATTTCCCGGCGAATGTCTTATTTAATGTCTTATTTACCACAATGCACCCATATGGAACGATGAAAATTCTCATGCAATACTTGAAACACGTCATCAAAGACCCATTTCTGTCAACATTTTTTCTAACAGTGTTTATCTCGGAAACTATGCATTTGCGGATACATACATATAATATATGTATGTTGGTCACAAAGAAACAAAAATCGCGCAATCTATGCGGGACACCCGGTATATGTAAAAAAAGATAAAACATTGTTTATTAATTTATAAAAAAATACATAACAAATAATAAACAGAAAAAAATATAAATAAATAAAACTTTACATAATCATTGCATATCAACAAATTGATACATGACATATGTATATGACATAGATTGGCACATTCTAGGACGATGGTTGTTCGATAGAGACAATCAACACTATTGGTTATCACATTTCTGAAAAGATCTGAACAATCAGTTGATTTATATGTAGAAACATCACATATCTGGAGAAATTTAATTGTCAATCATTACAGGTTCG
>ML218900.1:17447-56534 GCA_004785975.1 Popillia japonica
TGTACCAGCAAATAAAAGAGAATTACCAAAAATAGCTAAAGTTGGAAAAGGTAACATGGCTCTCTTCTCCAAAAGTAAACCTCGCAAAAAAATATTACTTCTTAGCTCAAAATATAAATCCCTAAAAATTGCTAATCGAAATCGAATTCCTGAAACTGTATCGTTTTACACTGTAACTAAGTTTAGAATGGATGCAGTTGACCAAATGACACGCAAATATACATAGAGTAAAAGCAGGGTCACGTAGATAGCCTTTGCAGGTATTTCATAATATTTTGGACAGCAGCAATCAATGCGTGGATTTTATATAAAGAGACTTGTGATAAAATGTATTACATATAAATACATATGTAGGCATATGTATCTAGAAAACAATTTTTGTTTCAATTATCCAAAGAACTTTCCTGTTAATATAGTTGTTGCAGGAATGACGTCTCCCTCCAAAAAACAATGGATTGTACTCGAGGAAACACAAAAAAGGTCTTATGACCGCAATTCTTGCCAAATTCGATTATGCAACAAAAATAGAGCGATTTATAACTGCAATTCATGCCGCAAATATGTTTGTGGAAAGTGTTCATCAACAAGGGGAACACCAGCCTTCTCCGACACGGATCTTGATGAATTTCAACTATGTTAAGTGAGACCTTCCTTGAGTACTCAGGTACGAGCTTTTATCTTAACGCGCCCTAGTTTCTAAAAAAATCAACGTTGTTTTGCGCCCTCGTTAGATATCCTTAATGTCGGTCTCCATATAAGCAAGCGTGCGTAGCTCTGTGGACTAGATCTACGCCTACCACCCTGGTGGTTCGCGTTGGATTCCCACCGGTGATTTTTCATCTTATTGTGCACAATATTAACAATTATATGTAATGAAAATAATTTGTAAATGATATTTGTCGCTCCTGCCTCCGTGCCAAAATTATTAGTAATAGGAAACCTTTTTTGACTGTCAACGAAATGTGCTTTCCCATGTTACTTATGGGGGGTACGCCTGCATAGCTGTCGTTTGTAAAACGGGCCTGCTGCTTGTCGACTTTATCGTGTTCTGATGTAGCGAGCGAAGAAATTGACGTCTAATACGGGATGAACTAATTTCATTATACTACTCGTTTGTGAAATTCAAAATACACGTCATACAGCAGATATGCTTTGAATTTATTTATTAATAAAATTACCATCGGCAGGAATGGAACGCAAGTCACCAGGGTGGTACGCGCAGATCCAGTCCACAGCGCTATGCACGTTTGCTTATATCGAAACCAATATTAACGGTATGAAAAGAACGAGCATAACAACGTTGATTCTTCTTAGAAACTAGGGCGAGTTAGAATAAAAGTTAAAAGCTCGTACCTAGCTACTCAGGGAAGGTCCCTCTAGAACACCCGCTCTAAAAGATCCGCGTCGGACAACCCTGGTGTTCCCCTTGTAAGATAACATCTGAATTGTAAAACAAGTGCCGCATAGTTATTTCATACATATCAAATGTGCTATAATATAGTGCAATTAAAACTGTTTTTGTTTGTTGTTTTATTAATAATTAATGAGTTATTATATTAGATGTTTTTTTTATTAAACTATATTCTTTTATTTACATAAGTTAGGGCAAAAATTACAATAAAATCCATTATGAAAATTTCATTAATAACTGCAATAGTGGTATAAATGCAGAGATCTGCAATATGTAAAGATTACATTCGACTAGTCCGTCAAATTAAAATTGTTGGAAGTATTATACACGAAGAGTTTAAATACAGGTAAGATATTACATCATATGTGACGCTCAAAATATTTATTAGGTTTTGAATGTCGAAGTAAGTGACCAGCAATATTTCAAGGACACGAACTATATTGGTATATTAAAAAAATATAAGTTCTACGACAAAACGCACTTTTAAATATTGTTTATTGACGTATTAAGTACTTACCACCATTCAATTTTGTATGAAAATCTTAATTAAAAATCTCTAATGACAGCATTGGTATTAGAAATCGAAAATCGTGAAGACCGAAATGACGATAAAATGAAATACCAATTTCAACTCCATACATAACAACTGCAATGGATAGTTTCGATACATCAATCCATATTTTCAAAAATTTTATACTCTAGTATTACATCATTTGCAAATTTTATATACATCAATAGAAACCTTAGATATTATGTTGGAACATATTAAATTTAAATAATTAAACAATGTTAATATTTAATAATCATGGTATTTAATAACAAAGAAATTATTATATATGTATATAAAAGAACCAGTTACTATCTTTGAACACGTTTAACTTTGATAGCATGTTGACATTATCAAATATTGTCAACTATAAACGCGGATATATTATTCTAAACAAACATTTAGGTATAATTAATTCATTTGTTCATATATACAAAGCTTTGAAAAGTGCAGTTTTTATTCGATATTGTTTTGTGTAATATTAAAAGAGAACTTTTAAAATAGACGTTCCTAAAATAATGAGATCGCACGAAATTCTTAATATTCTACATGAATTGTTTGCACTGAGAAAGGTTAGTCCAAATAATTTAGGAAAAAAGACCCCAAAAACTTTAAACACAAAAAATTGTGTTTTTACTATCTTGTTTTTTTTTACATCGCTGTATTTTCTCCAAAAATTATTGTTGTAACGTGCATTTTAGGTAAAAGTTAATATTATATTTAAGAATAATATTAAAATTAAGAACTATACGGTAGGTTCAAGTTGAGCTACTTTTTATACGTACACATTAGGCAGGCCTGTTTTTATCCTCTCAACAACACCGCTTTGTAAGAAAGTATCTCACCGCAATCGCACATTTACTTATTGTGTTTGTATTATATAATAATTACAATTTATCTTAAAATTAACCTAGAATCTGCGAAAAAGTAAATAGTAAGTAACGTTAGAAAGCTTACCAGGAGAAGTGTAATCTTCATGTTGGACCTATTTGTTAGATGTATGTCTGTTTCGCGCTCGATCTTATACTGAACGGCTTCTTCTTCATCAAGTTGGCTGCTGCAAGGTGGGGACCAGTGCAGGTGTACGTCATCTAAGCTGGATTTTGAAATCGGAGGGTCCGATTGGCCCCTTTCGCATACCGAAGTGTTATTCTACCTAAGCATCATTCTTGTTCCCGAAATTATAGGTTCCATATTCCGGTACATAGATGAACGTTTGCTTCATTTTACACCGAATACTAGCCGACGTTGTTTAGTCTAATGAACTATGGTAAGATGAAAACAATTCATGTGAGGTTGTAATAGCTTGAAGAACGGAAACCCGGATTAGCAGTCACTAACTTTAATAAAATTAGGAAAATTATTTACAGTATTATATAGTTGAAAATTCATCCTTCAGTCAGTAGTCATTAATCTGGAATGAAATGTTATTGTCTGATAGAACATCTATTTGACAAAGTGATATACAAAGTTGCAATTGCATTTTAGTGCGAATTACATTGGTAATGGGATAGAATTTTTTAAAACAAATTTAAATAGAGTATACTGTGCGATAATTTGAAAATGTATTCGGTAAATTTGATAATTTGTTTTCCAAAAATGTAATGTTTTTATTAATTTGGCGCACGCAAATTTATTGTTTCTACTAATTTAAGATCTGTTTCGATATGGTGACTGTGCTTAATAGGATGTTGCACTACTGCTTATTACTACTTATTCAACTCTTCCAAACCGGAAATGCGTTAGATGTTCGCTATATCTAGTTTTATACCAAGTTTTATTCTTTATTATACCAAACGTATTATACCTATTAGTGAAAAAATGTTTTTCGCTATAAAATAAATTCAAAATATCGAAACTTAATGTTTATTTAATAAAAGAAATCAACAACATAAACAATCATTCTTAGAATATCTTAAATTAGTAAAATCCAAATTTATAGTTTATTTGAGAAAGCAAACCTAAAACTTAAACATAAGTAAACACATCGAAAAAACAGGGAAAGATAAGTTGAATATTTTCTGTTGGTTTAGATTTTCCATAAAAGCGCCTGGAACTTTTTGCTGCCAAAACTGATAGAGGCATCTCATCTTCTTATTCCTTCAATTTAACCTCTTGTATTTCATCCTGGAAGTTTTCGTGTGGCTTGCTGACTGACAGTATATCTACTGCCATTTTCTCCAACGTGGAATTATTCAACTCCGGTCCATCTATAAAAAAAAAATAATTGTGGCTGCTTACAGGAAACAAACTTTAGAAAATGCCAATATTTATATATCCTTGTAAATTAGTGAACATAAAGTATGTGTCGAATTATTGCTCTCATCCTCCAGCTCCAGAAACTTTAAATTATGTTCAGCAGCAAGCGATTTCTCAACAGTTTCATTAGAAAGTTTATTTCAGTCCTTAGTATGTATACGAGACTGACAAGAAAAGTCACGTACAACAGATGCACTCGATGATGGAACCGATAACATTCTAATAGTTATTGTTGCGAAGTCTGACACCTTCGAAAAATTCTTAAATAATTTCCAGCGCATGACTGGATTGTCATATTCTTTGCATTCTAGTATAGAGATGGTTTGAAAGGGCATTCCTTTTGTATATATTAGAAGTATGACGAAAATATGTAATTTGATCGACAAAATTTATATTCTAAATTTGAGACCGCCTCGGCTTTTTCTATATCGGTGAGTTACTTCCCGCCAAATCTGAGGTCTAAAATATTGGCCATACTGTACGTGGATGTAACCACAAAATATTTCCAGGTCATTTATTTTTTTCGCCTCTTGCTGACTAAAACGGGAAGCACGCTGCTTCAATTTCTCTTTGATATTCCGGGAATACTAGAAATGAATTCGATTCGCCGATAGCAATATCGTCAGCACCAGGTTTTAATAAATCGTATTCTATATGAGGAGCGTTCATGCAAAATCAGAGATATCCACATAATGTAGTTTCGAGAAAAACGAAAAAAAATCTATTCTAAGAGGATTGCAATTATAATTGCGCAACTTATATGACAAGTAGTATAGCAACTAATATTTTTAACACTGTTAAGGTTATGGAAAAACTCTGAAATATTTTTATTGATAAATTGAAATGTAGAATACAACAGGAAACAGCAAATATAATAACGGCATAGTCGTCTTTGAAACAGCTACAGAGAAGTTCAGTTCCTTTACCATGCTCTGCGTTGTCTTTTTTTTTGCGTCTGTGGTATATCCTCGATAACAATTTTCTGTCCTGTTTTGCTCGATATACTAAATTTAATTTTCAAATTGGATGTGTATGATTTTGACTGAACTGACCATATTGTGGTTCAGATTACTATGGGATAAAACTGAGTTTGAATAGTTCTGAGCATTGTCAGCGATACAAATGACCAAGAATACTACGAAATCATATCAAACTAAATTTTTTTTGGAGATGTCCGATTGTGCATGAACGCTCCTAATGTGTAATTTGCACCAAAACGTTTTATTTCTGTTATCCGGTGTACTAGTGCCGGTGTCACCAGTATCGTTAGCAGTGTCCATTTTTTCTATGCAGTTCTGTTTTCTGGCAACAACGCAATTTCATAAACAGCAATTGCTTAAATACCGTTTGAGCTTTCAATACGCTAGATAACATCTTTACTTCAGAACCACCGTGTATTTACTGGTAATAACATATTTCTGAAGAGAATATCGTATTTCTCTTACAATCGATTTGACTTTGTTTGGTATAATACAATTTACTATAATAGTAGGTAAGTACATACATAAGTTAAATACAAAATACTATACAAAGTATAACACTAATTATACCATTTGGTATAATACCATTACCAACGCTAGTCTCAATTCAACTTTTAGTTTGCCTACAGAATTGTTTAATGTTTAAACGTTTGTCAATCTCTTTGTGATAGGGTGAACCGATACTACAAAACAAACAGGTGAAAAAAAAATGAATTATGAAAGTTGTACAGTGAAAAAAAATTGAAGGAAGTATTATAGGAATATAAAGAACACAGAGACAAAAGTATAGGAAAAAAATGTTGTACTAGGTACAGAACAGAAACTAAGTAACCTTTGCGTATATTATGAATAAAACAGGACAGTAAAACATAAGGTTATTAATATATATAATTTCCATCGCTATTTAGGAGAATGATGATTAAAGCAATAGAGTGAATAGTTGTTACTCCATTGTACGCGAGTAGTATACAATGCTTTATCTACGGTTATTAACTATATATTTTTATATTGTTGAAAGCTTCGTACTGCAAATTATCTACGGTTCTTTACAAAAACAACGGGCTACTAGAGCATTGGGAGAACAAAAACTTCAATTAGAAAACCTTAAATTAAAAGGATTTGGCGAAGTTGACAGGAAATCTTTAAACAGTAAAGTACATACAGTGCTGCAAATAATTATAGGTTAGTAGATATATTGTCTCCCTATTATAGTAAAAGTAAAAAGTAAGGTACACATATTTATGGATAGATAGATGTAGTTTCTAAGAATATCTAAAAATTATCTATGTATATGCAGATGGACATGTAAATTACAATAACAAATACACAGCAACACTTTCCCGCCAATTTTTTTGGAGTAGATTGTGAAAAAGTATTGGTTATTTGTTGTTGGCTTCACTGTATGCAGTATAAATTCAGAGACACACAACGAAACATTGGAAACTTCGCGAAAGAACGCCGACCAGGAAGACCATTCAGATTCTCTGATAAAACCAAGCGGACAGTTTTACGAGAAATTTTATCAACAGCAGTTTCTTCTTCGCAAATTCTTAGGAAAATAAACCGAAAATGTGATCCTAGTCTTGTAAGGAAATGAATTACAAAAGGAGGTTGCTAGAAATACGTCAGCATGTAGAAAAAATACCATTACAAAAGATTTATTTAAGAGCGGTGCCAAAGATGATGTAGCTTTTGTGAATGCACGAATGCATGCCAAAAAATACCAAGATATTTTACAGAAACGCCTACTACTTTTTATCACCATAGCCGCAGACGATGACATCATATTCCAAGATGATAATGCCCCCATACATACGGCACGCTACAATAAAAACATTTTTTGAACACCATTTCGAAATATCTGCGACTACATCCTACCAGAAATTCAAACCAAGGCAGAATGAAAACGTCGCAGAAATGGATTCCTTTTACTTACATATTGTATTCAAAAGTTAACAACACGTTTTTAATGTACCTATCTTTACTGTTTATGTGATAAATAGTTAGTCTCTGCAAATGTTACTTACTATGTTACTACATTCATACATTTATACTACAGTCAAACAGGTATACAGCCTTAGCCATAAGTATGGAGCACTCTACAAATTTTGCACTTCTGCGATAACTATAACAGTAAATAAACCTTGTTGTTTATGTAGTATTTTGTGAGCCTCTAACAAAGATCAAAACGGCGACTCACATCAAAGCTACCATTAAAACATCCGCTGTAATAAAATTTGTTATTTTTAATTTTTCTGTTTATTTCTCAGTTCCCTACTTTTGCTCGTTGTGCATACATTCGGTAATCTAGTACGGTTTTGGTGTTTAGATTTGTGAAATATAGTGATTTTGTTTCAATATGCCCAAAAAAGCAAACTTAGTTTAGAAAAACGTGTGCAGATAGAACTTTTGCATGATTAAGGGAAGTCGCAGGTAGAAATTTCCAAAACTGTGAAATATTTGTGCCGATCTGTCCAGTATGGTATTTAGCGATTCGTCATGACCAGATCATATGTTAATATGCTCAGAACCGGACGCAAACAGATCACGATACACCATGAAGACCGTAAAATAGTGAGAAAGTCGTTCAAAAAGAAAAGGAAAACTTCATCAGACCTCGTTGCTGACTTGTCACACGGTTTTAACCTTCGGATGGCCGGGTGAAATATGCAGCATAAAAGACTAGGTGGGCTCATTTACTGACCCCAGAAAGTTTTAGTGAATAAATTAAGTCAACATATTAGATGATAAACAAATATTTATTATAATAAGTGTTAATAGATCACAAAACGCGTATATATATATATATATTTTAAAAGAGCAAATTCAAATTCAACATATATATAAATTGCAAAAAATGAATGTTGAAAGTTGATTCTACTAGTGTAATGTGATCCTTGGAAATAAACTTAGGCATTTACAACATTTGCAGCAATGTAAAAAATTATCAATAGTTACCCCATAACCCAAAGATTTTCTACCAAATCATCACACAACGTCTATATTTTTACTCTATATCTGGTTGGTTTGGACTTTATATATACTCTAAATAGACATCTGCTACGGAATGGAACAATTTGTTTGTCAACACAAACGTCTCCACAAACGAATACAAGCTTTTCTGCAATTAGAAACAAACGTATTCCATATATCCTCAAAAGCTGCATATTTACACATTTTTCGACGTTCTAATCGCATATCTAGATTGTCAAATCTAATAAATGTATCGTATCTAGCTAACGTAATTTTTTCATTATGTTTCTCGACATCGTTGCGGCAAAAATCATACGTTGTGATGCAGGATTGCGATGACTTCATGGTTGCAGAATGGGTTCCTGAAAAGCTTTGAGAGATCCGGCAATAATTAGCAGACTTAGAAATGCTTTCACTTCGACGCGTCTTACATTTTGCCATTCATCTACTGTCAACGCAACAGCTCTGCGATTAGTTTTTTGGATTATCCTATCTAAAATATCATCACTTACTTAATTGATATGCTTCCATGGGTGTTCTAATGTTTTCACTATAACCAGTAGGTATGTATAAGTTTCTTGACTAAATTATTTCTTGCAGGGCGCCGCCTTACAAATGGTTTGTTTCTTGACTATCTAGTACCATGTTTTGTCAATACTGTGTTCACGTCAGCATATTCTGAAGATGATAAACCATCAATAACTCGGCTAACTCTCCAATGGTGTCGTCGTAATTTTCAGTGACTTTCAAATACATTGTCTTCAGTCTCTGATACATCTTCATCAAAAATATCATCATAAAATTCGTTGCCAATGAAATCACAAAATTACCTCACCTGGTCATCCGAAGATTGATATCATACTATCTGATCGGACCACTCGCAGATGGCTGCAGGAAGCTAGTCTAAGAGATTGTGAAGCCAGCAAGAAGACATGGCTTTCCGAAAACATTAAAGTCACGGTATGAGTGGGTTCGAAAACACCGAAAAAGATTGATCAAATATCGTGTGATCAGACGAATCAAACTTTGAGATAAGTTAGTCAATTTGATGTTCTATGAATTTTTAATAATTTGATGCCGGGTGGGCGAAGAATTTAATCCAGAGTATGTGGTACTGACCTTGAAACACGCCGGAGACAGCGTTATGGTCTGGGGCTGCATGAACGCTTCTGGTGTTGGAGATATGTTTGTTTGTCAAGGGTGTATGACATTCATAAGATACGTAAAAGTTCTATAATTTGTATTATAGCTCTCTTTCTCCTCACTCTTTGGCGATACAAACATGAACGGCGTTAAGTTCCAATAGGATAACGAAATCTGTCACAAAGTTGTCCACACAAACGCTTAGTTTAGGGAAAATGACATTGAACAATTGAAGTGGCTTGCTCAATCGTCGGATCTGAGCCCCATCGAACATCTATAGGGTCTATTAAAGTGAAAAGTCAGGCGTCACACAATCAATTCGAACAATGAGTTAAAGAATCGCTTGAGCCTAGAATGAAACGCTATAAGTTCTGAAAACTGTGAGAAACTTGTGAGCTTTCTACTCAAGAGAGTTACTACTGTAATTAAAGCAAAGAGTGTGCCAACTAAATATTGATTTTTCTTAGTAATAAACATTATAAACCTGTGCAATTTGTTTTAATTTATTTTAATTTAACATTCTTGAAAAACTCAACAGGTTAAGTGTGCTCAATACTTACGACCAAGGCTTTATAGTATAATTTGAGAAACAAGAATGTTGACTCTCGTTTTACAGAAATTACTCTTTGAAGCTGTTTAATTTGCTTAAGTAAACTAACTGTGGCATTAACATCACAAGCCTTCAGGTATTTCTTACTCGTTTATATTATGCAATAGTACTATTTTGCCACGATAAAAATCTGGTAGTCTCACAACAGGATATCATCTGAGATTCTAATAGATTAAAAGCTGAACCGTATACGATCTCTAAGAACATACTAAAATATTAAAGAAAACACTATTAAATGTGTATAGAGAGAAATTAACAAAGAAATAAATACGAACACAATCTAATATTTCGTATGGCCTCCTTTCGCTGTTATTACGGCTTGCAATCGTTGAGATATGCTTTCCGTTGAACTAATCCAGGACCAATGTCATGTCAGACATTTTCTTTTGTTCTAAGAAACTGTACTTTGCTCCTTTATTTATAATTTGAATACTCTGGCCCAAAACTGTCGCCAAACTCGCAGTCGGATTTGTACGCGGATATTGACGTGACCATTTTAATAATATAACAAATAGTATTGTTGCAAAAAAAGACTTATTTGTCTTAGCGATATTTGTCTTGTTAGAATAACAAAACATCAATTTAATGATTTAATGATAATGTTTTGCTATTTAACCCGCGAACCTGTATCTTGACAGGAACTATCGGAAGCAAAACATTGCAATTTCTTCCGATAGATAGGCAGCCACAATGGAGTTGAATTCTAGCATCATCAGATTGAAATTAGTATGGGAGTTCTGGGAAACTAAACAATCTATGTAGAGAAGACAGATCAGGACACACTGAAATCAGTGGAATCGTTTGTGGGACCGGAGCCGTTTTGCGGAATGGGGATGATCACTTATAAAAAAGAATTCATGGACAGGTAGGAGAAGCTCACAGCAACCGTCTGGAAGAATCTTCCTGATGTAAGACACTCCAAGGTATTTCCAGAAATTTCATTAAGGAAAGAGCAAGGACCATGCTAGAGCTAAGTAGCAACAAACTACGTGTACTCGTGAGTTATCTCACAGGGTCCTGCCACCGTGAGGGTCACATGACAGGGATAGGTTCAAAACCCAATCGCGACTGCAAGGTTTTGCGAACTGGAGGACGACAATCCGGATCACTTGATATCGAACTGCATGGCTATTACAACAATTCGGCTCCAGTGAATTCGGCAAAGCTGTCATTGATGTTGGACAAATTTCCTCCTTGAAACATTACATTTTATAAAAGCTTTTAGGCTGGATGGGGACGTGTAGCTGCGGGCAAAGTCCACCAACTTACAGCTCATGTAAGGGGACACAATAGATAGAGTATTAAAATAACATTTCCATGCGTTGCGATCATCTTTGTGGTTAGCATCCTGAAGGTCACACAATTACCTGACTTGATTTTCAATAAAAGGAACTTACTTAATATTTCTAAACAAATCCCCCTTATACCTAATAGGAATTCATGTGGTTCAAATGTACAACAAAACCTTCCATGTCCGGCTTCTTAACCACCAGAAACTCTTGATGCTATCTAATAGAAGAACTTTACATTGTGCGCACTGATTCAGGACAACTGAGTAATGGGCAGTAGTTTAGTAGGTTAAATTTATTAATAAACACCCTCACAATCTTATTGAGTTATGAAATACCGCCAACAAGCCAAAATTAGATAAGTAATATTACTATTGCATTAAACTGCAAGTACTTGATATCTCAATAATTTTTAATTTTTTTATTTTGTTAGATTTTTTAAATTATTTTTTTTTCTTTTTTTAATCTGTATTTTTTGTGACGTGTTCTACCCTATTGCATGGCATTATAATCAATAAATTTATATATAATTCATATTTATATTTATTATTATTCTGTGTAACCGTCTGGTCGTCATATCTACTAGTTTATTAGTCGATATTGCTAGTTTCTAATGGCGCCCGTTCGAATAGTTCGATAACTATGTGACCTAAAAAAGATAACAAACTTTTTTTGATGTCTTATCGTTTTGGAGATATAAAAGGAAATAGCGAAAAGTAGTATTGACTAATGGGCCGCCCAACCCCCAAAATCGGGCGATTTAGCATCAATGAAAGTTACCGTTGTTATTACACTGCATCAGTCTACAAACCCACAAAATTTGATTTAAATCGGTGAGGGACAGTTCCTTGTGTTTCCTTGTTAGTCAAAGCCCAAATGAAAGACGTTTTTCGGCCTCTGACTACAGAATTTTAGATCTATTGTGTCCCCCATTCTCGCTCTGTTTACAGCTGGCCAATTAGTCCGATTCCTTTTAGAAAGTGCATCATATCGGAACGCCTCAGATTAGATAGTTCTCCCTCTTCGATTTCATGTGCTTCTAGGTGCAAGGCCCTTGAGTTGCACTGTGCAGAGCAGTTTAAGAGTAGATGGATGGATGATTCATCCTCTTCCCCACAGAATCTGCATTCGGCATCTTTTGTTATTCCGAGCCTGCTTAGGTGTCCGTTCAGTTTGCAGTGTCCTGAGAGGATCCCTGTCAATGCGAATATCAGTTTTGCCCAGCTGAAGATCTCTTTTGTTTATATGTTTCCAGAAGAGTTTTAGCTTGCCTCATACCGTGGAGATTCTATCAGTATTTGGATTTCCTCTGCTCTACTTCACATTTGAGCCTCTCCAGTATTACACTGTTACTTATCCTGCAAAAAGGTTCAGGTCCCACAAAAGGTGTTCCGGCTACCTTCTTAGCAAGGCTATCGGTTATTTAATTTCCTTTCATTTCGATGTGTCCGGGAACCCACAACAGAGTTACCTTATTTATTTTGCCTAGGTCATTTAGTTTGTCTAGGCACTACCAAACTATGTTGGATCTGATAACGTTGGAGTTCAGCGCCCTGATGGCTGCTTGACTATCAGACATTATGATAATCTACTGCTTTTCATAGCTTCTATCGATGTTGAAATGGACACATCTCTCAATGGCGTGTATTTCCGCCTGGAAGATACTTGGATACATCCTCAAGCTTTCGGAATATTTGGTTTTAGGCCCATATATCCCTATTCCAGTTCCCTCTACCGTTTTGGAGCCAGTGTACCATTTGGTGGCGTTACTATTAGGGTTCGAAACGGTGTCCTTGTCCCATTCACTTCTGGTACTCAGCTTTGTGGTTAACCTTTTCACAAAACTGAACCTCCTTGGACAACCATCTCGGGGCATGTCCCAGGTTTCCTCGACTTCAGGAGGGTGAGGCGTATGTCTAGCTAATCCTTCGTCAAACTTAGGGGAGACTAATTTGGTAGACAAACTTTGAAACTCAATTTCATGAAACTGGGGTTTGACAAGTCAAACTGCAATCAGATCTTAGAATGTCTTAGTTTCTTAGATTAGGTATAATAAAACGGAACTTTTTAAATTTAATGTGTATTGTTTTAATATTGACGTAATTAAAATAAAACAATAGTCTATATTCTCATATGGTGAGACATTATGACATTTAGAATTGCACAAAATGTTAGATCTTTTACATTTACTTAGTTTTCAAGAGTATTTTTTATTGCAGTGGCATTTTATAAAGTCTTGCTCCCAAACTTAGAATCTCTTGTACTGATTTCTCTTAGAGACAGCTGAACGAAATTGAGAAAATTTGCTTTGCATTCCTTTATTTGATTCCTCGAAAAAAGTGTGTTTAAGGTTCCGTGTTTCGTCCCTACTCCTGTGATAAACTTGTTTATCAATTGAGGATCTCCTTTGGCTCTATGGAAGCTGCAAATAGGTATGGTTACAGTTTTTCCAATTGCGATTGGCAGAAATTTTTGTTCAGTTAATTGTTTCCTAACATTAGCCTGAGCTTGAACACCTTCAATCAGACAATAGTCTGCACTAAGTGTGCTGTCAGCGCATACTACATGCACTGCCTGATTACTAATTATGCACGTATGTGCGGTTGAGCTCTCTTTTTAACAAATACTACAAACCACATCTGAAGTCATTATTGACGACGACGGTCCAGGTATTTTCATTTCATCTCTTTGGGCTAAAATAAAACTCATATACATAGGTACTTACCTAAACCAGATTACATGCAAGTAGCAATTACAAGTTGAAAATTTTAAAATCCATGAAATACATGCTTATGATAGTACTACTAAGTTTAGATTGAAACATTTTTTTATTAAGTTTATTTAAGGTTCTAGGTAAACTAAGAGAAAGGCATGTACATACATGATGCACAACATATAGTAAAACAATTGATTTAATATGCACAAAGTTATGAAAGAAACATTATTGAAACGAATAATTAAGAAAATCCAAAATTCCAGAACTTAATGAGAAAGTTCTTACCAGTATCATGTTTCTTCTCACCTGACGAATAACTTCAAACGGTGATTGTTGTAGGCCATGATGGTATGCGCAATTTTTCTGCGGTTGACAGATTCGGAGGCCCTCACTTCAACGATTACTTGTATTATCGTTCATCCAGGCGAACAATATTTGCTGTACATGCTGATTGGCACCCTCAATGCTTCCCTGACTTTGAAAATGACGCGGTTTGCCATGCACTATGGATAATTCGGGCCACATAACTTTTAACTCTTCTCGTCCGTTGTCTGGTTGAAGCACAGAAGGCGCATCCAAAGTACAAAAAGTATCAAGGAGAATGTGAGCTACTTCCTGTGCTGTTTTTGTATATAGCGGACGTAGAATCAAAAAAATTGTCAAATGATCTTGAAAGTTTATGATATAAGTACTTGTAATCGCGATCAGCACACGTTTGCACATCTATAAGCTCTACTCGTCTCCACGCGTAAATCTCTTTAAATAATAACGGTTTAACGACTAGCTCCTGAATCAAAAGAGTGCACAAACTATGCACTCTTTTGTGACATTTGCAAACTTTTTATTCAAGGCTTTCATTGTGGAAGCTCTACCACTATGACCACATTCCAGATAAACAGGTTCAATCACGTCGAATAACTCGTCGTCTGTAACGTAGTATTGTATATTTTTCGTATCTGATAATGGCTTAATCATTTTTTTTCGTTCCTAAAACACACAACGTCGTAGCGTTTGAGACAGCAATACTGTAAATATGTTCTCTTCATAGCAAATAATCTGCTCCTACATCTATTTCTTATAGCAAATGAACACTTATCTTTATTCAAATTAATAATTTTCTCTTTAAAGTTCACTTTTAAAGTTTCTTCTCATTGTTTGATTCATTCATCGATAATCTTAGACACCCCCACGCTCAATGTCCAAACATGAAATGATAAAATAATTTATCGGAACGCCGCAAGAGACGTATAAACTTGTTTAAACATGTTACAAGTGCAGTACACATCGATGTTTGACCGAGTCTGCCAGTCGCTTCTAGGATCGATTAGACATAGCCAGAAACAGATTATTTTACTTTCGACGTTTGACTGAAAAGTTAGGAACTTCTAGGTTGAGTAAAACTACGTCAGTCAAAGGCGACATTTGAATTTATTTCGGCGTTTACTCGAAGAATTTGGTCGAACCTAGGATAAACCAGTCGTTCCGGGCAGAGACTGCATATCGACCTTTGACTATAACATATTTATGTCATGTAGATATATGTATATACAGGTTAAACTTATAAATAGGTTTTTGGCGATGTAAAGTTATAAACCTTTTTAAGCGTCTACATGGCGTTATTGTTTATTGGTACTAAACTAAGTGATCCAAACACTTGCATTGACATGTTTCGTGTAACTATCCACCTATCTAAACAAAAAGTCACATCATGAAGTAATAGCTTTGACAGATATTTTCGCGGCATGTATCATACATAAAGATTTTAAAATAAATGAAAATTTATTCATAATTGTTTCTATAAACTCAATCCTTACCCCGATACAGTTCATCAATATTTGAACAACTTGTAAATTCACATTATTTTCTTATGCAACCTTTTCTTAATATCTACCTGTTTCAAGGTCCTTCATGTCAGTGTGACATATGTACTGTTACATATTTTGTTCATGTTCCCATTTTGAATTTATGAATAGCAATGTTGAAACCCATGATATGCTTCTGTGTGTACAGTCTAACAAATTCGTTACTGGAACATTTTGGGTAAATTTTTTGCAAAATATACTTTTATTTATTATATATACTTAGTGACATTAGAAGTGTTACAACCAGAAGGAATCATTTGTTTAACTTGATTTTTTGGCAATGCGATGAATTGATGAATACCTAATGCCTGCTTCTTGCAGAAAGTCTGTAGTTCGACGAACAACATGAGGATATGCATTGTCTTGCTGAAAAAGGACGTGTGGAAGGCCATCTAGATAAGGTAGTAAAGTGGTTTGTAGGACGTCATCAACATAACGCGCAGCTGTCATACTGCTTCGAATAAACAGAAGTGGTGATCGCCTACCATAATCAATAGCCCCCAAACAATTACTATAATAGTTCTGTGTGCATGCTTCTCAACAGCAAACGCAATATCGCGTCGCTCTCCACGCCGGCATCGTACCTTTCTACGGCCATCGTGCATACCTAGACAGAATCGCGATTCGTCGCTGAAGGCGATTTTGTGCCATTCTACTTCCCATTGCCGCCATTCTCACACCAGTTCAGGCGTTGACGACAGTGGTCCGTAGTCGAAGGAAGCACTAATCGTGGACGCTATGAAAAACTCCAATTGCCCGAATGCGGCGATACAGTGTATGCATAGTAACAGGTCTATCAAACCATTGGGCAACGATTTGACGCGTTATAGCAAAACGGTCTTGCAAGTTGTCTGAAGCGCTTATCTTGACGCTCTGTGGTACGCCTAGGTTTACTAGTTGGTCTGCTTCGTGTTCCACTACCTTCTTCTGTCCACACACGATACACACGCATTACCGTCACTACAATTAACACGATGGCCAATTTCGCGATAGGACAAACCAACATCTCGACATGCAACAATCCTACCTCTGTCAAAGTCACTAACACGGTGATAATTTTGACGTTTTCGAGCTCTAGGCATTTTGTTACGCTTACCACTTGTAGACGGACACGCAATAACTTTCGCTTTTCGCAGAAAAGTAAGTTATTTTTTTTTAAGTATCAATGATAGACAGTTGACCTTGATCATCATCATCATAGCATGCACTTTGATGCCGAAAAATCAAGTTGGCCAAATTAACCCTTCTGGGTGTAACACTTCTAATGTCACTGAGTATATTATATGCTTAGTAAAGCAAATTGTATCGAATGCAATAATCCTATAATAAATGCAATATACGTATGTACTGAAATGATATGTTTATTATGGTGGTACATCTGTATGTGTATACATATGAGCGTCCATTAAATTAGACAAGACTGAGTCGATGAAGCATTCTGTGACTTTCTTCACTGCGACCACTAAGATTTACTGTGAATTCTCTTAATATTTTAGTCTCAATTGATTCATAAACATCTGAAGAAGTACGCTATGTTCTTGGAGGCTAACATCAGCAGTCTGCCGAGTTACCGCCACGCAGTCACACAATATATGTTGTGCCTATTCTCGATGTTCCGAGCATAATTGGAATCGGACATTGTTCACTTGTTCATCTTTCTGAGAGTTCGGAGGGTCATATTTGGCAAATAAAGCCGCCATTTTGGTAAGATTCCTGCTGTTAAGATCAAGCGTGTTAGAGTATTGCACGCGACGTTTTTTCTGTTTACTCTGCCACTATTGAAGATGAGCTCTCATACAGCTTTTAGCTAGGCAATATAATGACTCTAGGGCAGTAAATCAAAAACTGCACCTTCTTTCGCAAAGCTATTGAAAATCTCATTATTATCACATCTTCCGTGTCTAGGTACCCAGATAACTGTACGCTGGTCACTGTATACAGATCACCGTAACCGTGTACCTTTGGGTATCACTTTTGAAAGTGACAATACGGCAACGTGTTAGCTTGAGCTCACGAGGAAACGTCTCTAAAGCTGTTAGTGCTGGTTGATTGTCTGAGAAATGGCATATGTATGTCTCCTTAAAAACACGGTTGAGCTCGTAGCTAGCATCACTGATATCTTACATTCTGACCCATAATATCGCTCCGTGGGCACACACTCTTATGACTTTTAATTTTGCATTAGAAGCTCCTATGTTTGTAGATATTATTCTGCTATTAAGCTCTGTTTTCTACTACATTTTTAACGGATTCGAAAGAAGTGTTCCATGTTTTCCATGTCAATAACTGCACGCACAGAAATTTGCTTGCCCATAAATATTCTTCTAATCTCCTGAATTAGTTTGTCTAGGGCAGTTTCTGTAGGTTTTCCGACTTGGTTAGCAAATTGCTGGCACTGAAGTGTTTCTCCGGGAAGAAATCCACTTTTACTTTGCACATGTATTACTTTTTCCACTGATTTTGATCTTATTTTTCTGATATTTTTTACACTTCTAATTGTAAGTCAATTACAACACTCTAATTCGAATAAAGATCAAATTTCTTCCATTGATTTAGATACAAATTAGCTATAAAAACTAATGGGACGTTTGCATTTAGCGTCTGTGGTAAGTTATCCTAACTCCTCTCCAAATTTGGGAAAACTTAGATAACAGCTAGGTATTACTAGCTTAGTTAGTATTGACAGAATTTTATTTCGGTCTTCTTGTAGGACAGGAAAAAATTAACTCCATCTGATGATTTGTAGGATTTAACTGATATGACTGATGAACATTTCCTGAAACAGACTAAAAAGACGTTTTTTTACTTTTCAACAATAAATTATATTTTAGTTTTTCTTAGTGTTTTGTAAAATATCTGCCGAGTACTTTGACAGAAATAAATCGTATACATACATACATATGTATGTCAGAAAACAGAAATTCCCTGCCTGTGATAATTTTGCTTATCATACTCTGTGCCTTTTCGTTTTGTTGTAGAAATCTAATTCGTGTAAACATTAACCGTATATTAGGATTACGCCGTCTAAATACATTCATAAATTTAACTTCTTTAATAAATAATTCATCGATTTAAACATCACTTGCTTTATTCGAAATTTGATTACGATTCTCGTTACTTAGGATTGTAAAAAATATGAGCTGATTCATTATGACACACTATTTGTTTGTGGTACTATAATTTACCTGTAGCTATTATAATATATGTATATATTAAATTAAACGTTGCGTTGTAGCGGAAAGAATGATGGTGCTACTTTTCAGTATCGGTGACGCATATCTTGTGTTTACTACACGCGTTTAGCAATTGTTAACACTAGAATACATGTGTCTCTTATCCGCGGATAATGCGGATAATGGATTTTAAACAGTTATGACTCGTAGAATGGTTGTGTTATGACGATAATTGATGTAACACCGGTAGTGCTGTACTACACACAGTGATATTATATTTTATGGCAAAAGAATTGTAAGCTTTCTATCGACCAAATTCTTTATTAAATTGTATCTTATTTTAGACGATTAAACGTATAATTTCAAGTAATACGTTTTTGTTTTAATATCTCCAATACCATAGTTAAGTAATAATGGCATGTATGCCACAGAAAACTATTGAAGGAATAATTTGTCCTTTCTTGTTGTACTTACATTTTTATAACTCCTTAAATTGCTCCCTTATTATGGTGGGGACTGGAGTCTAGTGATACCTCATTTGAAATGCAATTAAATACTGTTTACACTGACACCTTCTTGCTAAATTTCATTCAAGCTATGGACAAGAACGTAGAAAAACCGTTTATTTAACATTTATATAATTCTGTTTTCTAGAAAGATATAGGACTAATTAAAAGTTTTTGCATTTTGGATTTATTTTATACTAAACTGAACGTCTATTCAGCTTAGAAAATGTCCGAATGGACCACCATCAACGTTCATACAATGGAACAAATTCTTCTCAAAACGTCAATACACACTATGGAGTATTTATCAGGTTATTTGGTGGCATTCATTAGTAATACGTTGTCGTTAAGTTTGATAAATCCTAGTTTTTAGTGGTCACACAAACAGAAGTAGAAGTCTAAGGGCGGAAAATCGAGCGATCGTGCTGGCTATTCAATAAGACTTCTCCTTCCAATCCACTGGCCAGGAAACTTTTCATTTAAACACTGTCGAACAAATTATGTACATATAGTGCGGAGGACCTCCATCGTATTGGAAAAATTATTGGAAAGTATGTTGTTTTCTAGAAATTCAAAATAAATCTCTGTTTCTATTGCCATCCAAAAAGAAAGGTTCAACAGTTTTATCAGGAAAAATTTCAGCCCACACATTCTATTATTGTCCATAGTGGATTTGCTGTACGCGTATATGTATGATTGAATTGCGACCAATAGCAGCAATTACAACGGTTAACTAGACCATTTAAATAACTCGAGTATTTGTCAGAAAAGCAAATATAAAAATTTAGATTATTAATTGCGCAGTTACTTATCACTTCACAAAACTCTAAACGGTGATCACAACCGTCTTCGTAAAGCTCCGGTAGTAATTGAAGTTTAGAAAGATGGAACTTATATTTTGTCTAAATCCGTTAAGCGTTGGTACGATTTATACATGATACGACGGCTAATGTTGCCCGGTTTATACCATCTCTGGAAATCAAAGTAAAATATAAAAACTTTCATTTATTTCATATTATTCTGCAGAAAGAATTAAATATTGTATAAATATTTTTAATCACGTTGTTGTACTAGGAAGTTAAATTTATAGCGCACATGCGTCCCTATGCAAAACAAATTTAAGGAGTTGTGGCATTTGTTTAAAAAAATTGCCTTTTCAATAATAATTTATCCGGTTTGTTTTCCATAGGCCACCATGTATATGATTCAACCTACATACTCTAAGCTTTAACAATGAAGAATTTATCACATACGTTCGGATACATCTACATAAATATATGTATTTATATTACAATATGTATTCAATAATTTTATCTGTATGCTCATAATCGCGAAAGTAGAAAGTAAGCTACATACACTCTTATTTATAGCACACATTTTCAAATACTGACAGCATGTCTACATCTTATAAGGGGAATACCAGAGGTGCTTTCCAACCTCGTGCATTACACTCTGAAATTACTCTGAAGTGCTCTATGTAACATACATCGAAACCATATAACTAACGTATACTGGAACGGTAAATAGGAGTGTTGATGACATTTTGTTATCACGTGCAATCACGTGGTAGTGAAACCAGTGAAACATAACCGTTAGATGCGTACTAGTTTACCCCCACCAATTAAGAGTATCACACCAGATTTTTATCTAGTGTATAAGGGGAAAGGGGAAAGAATTTCGGACTACTTGAAGCACACTTGAAGCGCATTACGCACGATCGCTTGGAACGTTGTTCTAACGCTCTAGAGTACGCTCGAGTACTCCAAGTGTTCGACACGGATCTTGATCGGTCTCAACTATTTTATAGAGAAACCTCCCCCGAGTACACAAGTACTAGTTTCTGAGAACAATTAACGTTGGTATGCGCGTTCGTTTTATACTGTTAATGTAGGTCTCCATATAAGCAAGCATATGTAACGCTGAGGACTAAATCTACGCCTATCACTCTGGTGGCTCACGTTCAATTCCTGCCGGTGATTTTTTTTTTAATGTTATTGTGCACCATATTAACAATTATATTTAAGCAAATTATTCATAAATTGTATTTTTCCCCGTGGCAATTTTATTAATACATGAAATCGAAGCAAATCTGTGGTACGACGTATATTTTGAATTTCACAAACAAATAGAATAATAAAATAAGTTTATCCCGTAACAAATTCTTCGCTCGCTACGTTAGAACACAATAAAGTCGCCGAGTACCAGGCCCGTTTTACAAACAACAGCTTTACAAATAAGTAACACGGGGAAGCACACTTCGTTAACATTCAAAAAATGTTTTCGTTCCTCTACTAATAATTTTGACGCAAGCCACGCGTATTTAAACATCGGCACGAAGGCAAAAGCAAAAAATATCATCATTAATTTGCATTAAATATAATTGTTAATATTAATACTCTGCTAATGCCGTATTTTGTCACTTTTTCTAGAACAATGAATAGGTAACGAAGTCAAATTCTTTGGTCCTGATAAAATGCCTAGAAATGAATAATCCGGCGATGAAGTGACAATATTAATGAATTCTGTAGTGTTAGATTTGGAAAATTTTATTGATTTTTCAGAAAGATCGAAATAAACTGCCCATATTCCAAGAATACTGCGAAATGAAAACTGGTTTAATTTAACCACAAGCAATCGATTAACCGAAATTTACTTTCCAAAATGACTAACATTTATAAAACAACGAATTCATTACAGTAGTTTAGTGCTAAATATCTTGGTTTCACAAAAAAGTTTTGAAGAAGCTTCACATATTAGTTACCTAGCTTAGATGTAAGCATTTAAGAAGATTTGGTTTTATGATGCAGTATCCTGATAGATTATTAAACGGAAAATACTCCTGTTTCTTCGTTTTATGTGACATTACGATTGTTGTGCTTTTCTTGAGCTAAGAAATGTAAATTTTGCAAATCATTATTACACATACTAACAAACTTATTCATTTACTGTTTTGAAATTAATAAAATTAATTGAATTAAAAAAAAAATGAAAATCCCGTTTTTCATTGGCAACAATTTCATATATTTCTTCTCTAACTAGTAGGTAGCCAATGGTAGTATTATTACTGGATATAATACATTATTATCGTCTCTGACGTTACTATTCCGAATATATGAATCTAGCAACATTGTTACGAAACATTTCAAATTTAAGATTGTGTATGTTTCTTCCTTATTTCCTTCACTTAAAATATAGTAGTAGTAATTACGAGTAAAGCCATTGCAGTGTAAAAAGTGTACTTGATAATTATTATAACCTTCTATCATTCAACGTGCACAATCTGAAGGAAAGCAAAAATCTACGGATATTTAGTACTTATTCTAAACGTATTTATCTGAGTATAATATATTTAATATGTTGCAAAAAATACGGCCATATTCTTACTTTATTGCCATGAGAATTAGATTGTTTTGGCGTTATCGGATAGTACCTATTGCTTATTCTCCTTTTTTCCAAATTATTATTATGAAGAAAGATTTTAATTACATATGCATACAAAGTGTCGTTTCTGCCATTGACGTGGACGTTATAGTTGTAAATATCTAGCTATGGAAACTAAGAATCTTATAAATTTTGAATCATGGCGATGCAAGTTTAAAAACATGCAAAAACAATACGTTTAATTAGAACATATGAAGAAAACGTATATTATGTGAATGTGCCTGTTTATGAATTAGATTTGAGTTCCAATTTTTTATATTATTTCTTAATAAAACATTTATCAATAAAACAACCACTAATAAGTTACATGATTGCAAGACTGAAAACTTTCTTGTTTTTAAATGTAGTATACATATCTGTTATGTAGGAATATGAAAATAAAAGGGTATGTAAGAAATAAGGAAGAGAAAGTCATGTGAAAATATTTCTAGCTAATCACTGGTAGTCGGTTTACGAATTCAAATTAGTGTTAAATTAGATTAAGACCTGTTATTTGTTAGTTCCATAAATACAATCAAATCCTTATACACTTAAAATAGAGGTTGCAAGCACTTTTTTTGTTCATGTACGTATGAATATCTTAAGTGTTATGCAACGAATCGATTTCTATATTGGAAATCTGAATCAAATTGATTAAAATACCATTCTGACTCGAAAAAGTTCGCTCCGAATAGTTTTACTGTATCTTAGGTATTCAAATTTTAGTAGAAGTTTTCTTAATTATGAATAAAAAAATGTAGACCTATTTTTGATGTAGATATTACATAAAAATATTTGTTTAGATAATTAATTATAATACTTAACAAAGTATAGCGTTATTCTCTAACTCATAGCGCCAGCTGTGAATTGTATATCAAAGCCTTTACTTGCGAAGTTCCCCACAAAGTGGCGTGAGTAGTTATAAAATCTAGTGAATATTCAATTCAAAACGGGAAAAAACGTTATTTTACGGTTTGTTATGTGAAACGAATGTAACTCATGTGTAGACTTTGGCAGTGGTTTTATATTATTATAAAGAGGCATACTTCCTTATGGTAATTGTAATCTATTGCGCATTTATTCCGTAAGAATGTTTTTGCTACAAACGGCACTGGAACACATACTTGTAACACGTTTATGATTTCATGATGAAACTAATCTGAACGAACAATATTATTATTTGCTCTTATTGAGTATGCCTAAATTTACTTCTTGCATTGTTTGTTGTCTGCCATATTGTTGATAATTCTCACAAAAATATATACTATAAGCCCTAGCTTTCTAATAAGGCAATAGATTTTGGAAGACAAGATACGGGAAGATACGGGACTTGTACACGCATTATATTTAGCGCTAGACATTTAGATTTTTTAGACGACTAGATTATGTTTCCGCGTAACACAAAGTATTAACTAAAACTGAAAACAAGGTAGCATCTGTCATAATTCTTAAACATAGTTGTTACATCTACGTTTAATTTTTGTTTTTTTAGACCAAAAATATAAAAATAAATATGATTAGCGGTGATGGTAGTGATATTAATTGCACTTCACCTTGCACAGTGTTCTCTAATAACGAATTTATGTAACTAACTTAAAAACCATATATGTATATATTTATAATAAATAATATTATGCCTCGACTAGAATATTAGGAGGTGTATAGATTAATTATTATTATAATTTAATACGAAGTGCGTGTACAGAATCAGTTTTTTTTAGTGTAGCAGTAGTGCAGGTGTTACTGCTAATATAGATATGGAGGATTCACTGAATTATCACTAAAGTTGCCGGTTTTTGGTAATATACAGTGTCGTCGATTGGAGTTTAGTTTAGGAAGCTGTCGCATACAGTATCATATCAGTATAACACTTCGCTACTGTACAGTGACAATGTATTTATAAAATGTGGTAAAACACTTACCGTTTTAAACGTCTTCCGTCAAGTCACAAATTGGATGAGATCGGTTAAACATTTGCAACATACCGCGGCGCATAGCTATGCGTGAACATCTTTTAATATCTGCAGAGATTTCACTAATAACACCGATTTTCTAGTTTTTGTATTGCCTCCTCAAATCCACCACAATATTGTTCTGAATAGTATTTAAATCAGTTTTAACAAGTTCTTGAAATTTTCATTGGATTTCCTGAATAGCTGCAGCGTCTTTGGGATTGAACTGTAAAACTACTTTATTAATGCTTTCAAAATGTTGATTACAATAAAATTCTGCTTAAAGTCATGTTCCCCAACGTGTAAAATTGGGTTGTAGTGGTTTAGAAATATCTGGACACAGTCTGTGCAAATCGCGCAGACGTTTTGGTGATTTGAGAAACATGGCATTTGTACTGGCAATTAGTGCATCTACATCTGGATAACATCTACGAATAGTTTCTACCATCAAACGTAGAGCATGGATTTTACACGTCACATGTAATAAGTTCGCTCAATCTTACCATCACTAACAAAAGCAGCAGCTGATCTCTGCAAACTTAAAGATGTTCCAATGTATTTAGTACTAACTATGATATTTCCGCAGTACATTTTTGTACTCTTCTGCAAGCTAGTAAAATTGAAGGTGACGGTTGATGTGCTTCCATTGTACCTAGTACCATAATATTAACAACCGATCTTTTTGTTTGGCTACAGATTACCACAATTTGTTAGATTTCAATTTAGATTTAACTCTACATTCAACATGTTCTCGAACAGACGGAAGAATAGAATGTAGGGTTGTTCGGCCAGGTTTACCGTATTTTTTTCCAAAATGAACAGAATACTTCGTTGTTTCGTAAGTTAAACGGTAAATTACACAGAATAAAAGTTACACACAGTTTGACCATATATGCACTGCAGTTTTTATTACGTCGAGGCTTTTTACTGTTAACATGAATTTCACATCCTTGTCTGCTTTTACACATTAACATTACATTGCAGACTTTGCGTTTTGTTGCGTTGTCTGTGTATATCAAATCTGGAAAGCCACGTATCAATTTACGCGCTTTATCAGAAAATAAAACTCTCTTGTTTGATAATTCTGACATCCTATTAGTATCTTTATACGATCGAACATGTATCCGCCTTGACCGAGAAGCGACTAATATAATATGTGCATAAATAAACCTCACTCAACAGCTATTTGTAGTACCAGAATCTTTACTTATGATTATGTGATTCAGCGACAATGATATAACATAAACAAATGACAACTAAAGAAGTACTTATTTATTTCATATATAGGTAATAAATGAGAAATATATTATAGTTTTCAAATTAAGGGAGGGCAGAAATGACTGATTTCTGTATACAGAGTAACTCATAAAAACAGCTTCCATTTTTTTAAGTGTCCCACCTATTTTATTTTCTCTAAAGATGAGATCGGTTTATACTTTTAGTTAGGTCAGCATTGCGCACATCGAAATAGAAATTTTATTGACATTTTTATTTGGTTGGTGCACATGTTTTGTAACAGAAAATTCGACATTCCACACGTTTTTTTTATAGTAGTTCAACATTTCTGTCAAGTTTGGTCAAAAAATGCTACCTCTTTTTGCTGTTGCAATTTATATACCACAGATTATAGATGCATCGCTGTATAAATACATACACTCAACTTTCAATAACACCTGCTCGCAAATCTAGAGAGTTAGCTCGCAAACGAAGAGAGTTATATTGATATTTGTGAAAACCATTTGACATAAAAGATAATACTTCAATTCTGATAATAATTCCATGCACATTTGTTTTTTTTTGAAAAGTGAAAAAGTTGAATTATTTAACACATTGTTGTAAGTAAGATATTTTCTTTTGTCCGTGATGTGTGCTACTACAGTGGTTTCCAAACACTTTGCAACAACACCACCGTTTTGCATATGTTATCAGCTTGAAACGTTTGAGCGAGCTGAAGTTCAGAAAGTGAAAGTAAATTAAGTTTACATTCTTGTATTATTATATTATAATTCTTGTATTTTCCTTATGGCATTTTGACCCAATCGTCTATGTCAAAGATGACGAAAAACCTGTAACATACATATAACATATGTATATGTATATCTGACGAACACGTGGATATGATATTCTAAATGGAAGGAAAACAACAGCGACCGCTGGACCAATAAATAGACATAGAATGATATAGAAAAAAGAAAAATTAGTGTTATATGTACACATATAGAAAAAACTGGTTTTACATTTTGACATTTACCAATTTTGATAATTACAGCTAACGAAATTGCCTAAAAGCCGTTGATTTTACCATTTTAGTGTCCTGGTGTAACGTATTTTAACAATTATAATTGTTAAACCTGGAAAATATTCCTCTCTCTATATTCTGATAATTGAAATTATTGACTGCTTAGTCATTGCGGAGGCTATGGAGACCATGAAATTCTACCATTGCTATTAAAATTGCGGCAAGAAACAACGTTGCAATAGTACCTACATACAATTAATATAATTAATGCTTTTTTTCTCATTACAAATCATATATAAGGATAAGTACAATTTGTAGCATTCTTGGTACTAGATTGTAGTACAAAGAAGGGGCACTCCGTTTTACAGCAAATGGGTATATTTTGTTGATTGTCGCAGTAAGTTGAATTGTTGTATAATAATAATGAAATTAGTATAGGAACAAAACCAATAACCAGTAATGAAAGTTTAAAAATACTAGGTATGTAATAGAAAAATCAACTAATCAATAGACTCACCATATACCAGAATAATCCAATAAAAAAACTTACTGGTTGCAAAGCACCCTCAACTCATGCACTTCCCGTTAAAAAAAAAATTTGAAGGACGAAACGGACTGGGTGTCTACATATAAACCGAGATTTTTAGTTTCATCCAAGCTATTTAGTTTTTCACTGTTAATGAAAATCCGAATAGATGCCTTCATAGCACTATTAAAGTTACCGAACAACAATACCGAAGACTTTTCCGAATTAAGAACTATATGGTCAGATTTAGACATTTCATATAGACTTTAAAGGTCTTTGTTAATGAAGGATACAGTACTATTCAATTCTTCCGTAAACAAAAAACAATAAACCTGTGTTTCATCTGCGTACATGTAATAGCTGCATGATCGGAGAGAAGACATTATGGGGGAACTATAAATAGTAAATAAAAGAGGACCAAGGATTGAATCCCGTTTGAAGTTCTGGAACGTAGGTTTGCAAGCTAAGTAAGATAATTTATTAAGCGTTCTTTTCTTGATCAATTCCCGAAACAATGTCATCAACTATTTTACTTAAAGCAGTTTGACAGCTATGGTTACCTAAATTAGGATTGATAAATCGGTAAAATATTATTAGCATCCAAGTATATTCGCAATTGCCTCTCAACTGCTCCCTCGAGAATCTTAGAGGTGGTCGGTAAAATATATATGGGTCGCAGGTCTGTATGCTGGGTAATAGAATCAGTTTTAGGTGTTATAAGTGCAGTTTTCCAACATTTTGGGAATTCTGCCTTCTATAAACGATACTTAACTAAATTAACTAACTTAAATTCTACTAAATTTTTTAGTATTTCGATGTAGAGTGTTCAACACAAACTCACATACATACATGTATGCAGATTATATTGCTTAAACGTGTGCCAGCAACAAATGCGTTACTATTGCGCAGTGAATATGTTTGCGACCTGGAATTTTCTCTCTGTTAGTGATTATTTGGTATGATTGTGAGGGGCGCAGCCAGGTATAGAGACCCAAGAGTAACAGACTAGTATGTATAGTTATACTTGAGTGTCTCAAAAACAAACGATTTAACGAAGTATAATGACATTTATTTAAAAGTCGATCTTAGTGGTCAGTTTTTCCCTCTGCATTTATAGACACCAAGGTTTCTAGCATGGTCAGCTCTATCTAACTAATACATACTATTCCTTAGTAGTTTGCTTTCAAGATTTGTCTCATTTCATAATTTATTAGTTCTCTTTATTATTATGATTGAATTTTATTTATTTTATCAGGCTTAAACGCTTTCGTTATGGTTTTCCTGCTTAAAATATCAAATTATAGAAAGATCTTATACTTGTTTAATATAAAAAAGAATATTAATTCAGAAACATTATAAGCCTCAATTAAACAGAATTTTGATTAGGTCCATGACAGAAAATTGTTTTCTTGTCTATTTTGATTTGCTTTAGAGTGCGTGTCAATATATCTAATTGTTGAAGGTAGGTACTGAAAAGAAACTTTTTCCTATTCGAATATTATGTTAATTTAAATTCGTAATGACATTCTTTTAACAGTTATAGCTTATACTATTGGTATTAAGCCTAAACAAAGCTTTCAAAACCTGTTCTTAATACATTCTCGATTATGTATATCACTTCTACTAGGTGCGAATTAAATATACTTATATTATATCGAAATATTCAAAAGGTTACCTTTGTGTCGATAAGTCTATTAAAATAAGATGGTCCCGATTCATTATTTTCGTCATTATTTAATCAATTTTCGTAAAATTTACCTGTAGGCAACAACTAAGTGTTTCCAAAAACATTTAAATCATATAAAGAAATAAATTCATATCAAATTAACTAAAATACTATCGCAATGACACTCAGCAACTATTTCTGGAAAACTTAATTATTATTATAATTTTGGTGGCAATATTGTATTTTTCTGACTTTAGACAAAACGTACGTGGTTTAAGAAAGAACTTCAAACTTCAAAGAGATTCAGTTACTCTCTATACTTAATTAATAGCAGCAACATCTTACTTTCATCGATAAATACAAAGATGAAATTCATATTTCTTAACAGCAGTTAACAGCATTAAACTCCTCAAATCTATGGGGATGCATACAACATGGTTAACAAAATGTCACGTAGAAACTGTTCTACGCGACAACATCTGGAGGACACTATTACAGTAAGCAAGGGTCGTGGAAACCTACGCTGAACTATTGTGACTAACACCACTGCTAGTTCAATTATTGTTAATGATTTATTAATATAGTAAATGTTGCTATAACAATAATGTAATGAAATTTTGTGGTTGAATTATCATTTATTATACCGTATTGAATTTTTTAAATTTGTAATTGACTTTCATTGTGTTTCGTGTTTGTTTCGACCAAATTTCGAAAGTAGGTGGGTAGATGTAATACATTTTAAAGGTAAAATATACATTGTTTGCTGTATTGCGTATTTAAAAATCTAAGGACATTCGATGATAATACATATAATGATAGTATTTGATTTTTCATAGTGTTTTGCAATGGCCATATTTTTCTGTTTATATGCTGTGGCTCATAAGTTTGAGTACTCTACACACTATATAGCATTAAAAATAAAAAAAAGAATGTGCATTTTAAGCGGAAACCTATTTAAATTATACTGTAAAACTTATTATTACAAATGAGGAGCGTTCATGCAAAATGAGACATCTCCACTTTTGACCAAAATTTAGTTTGATATACTTTCGTAGTGTTCTTGGTCGTTTGTATCGCTTACAATGCTCAGTATTATTCAAAGTCAGATTTATCTCATAGCAATCTGAATCACAATATGGTCAGTTCAGTCAAAATCATACATATCCAATTTGATAATTAAACTTAGCATAATGAGCAAAACAGGACAGAAAATTTTTATCGATGATATACCACAGATGCAAGAAGAAAAAGATAACGCATAGCATAGTAAAGGAACTGAACTTGTCTGTGACTGTTTGAAAGACGACCATGCCGTTGTTGTATTTATTATTTCCTGTTGTATTCTTCATGTCAATTTGTCAAAAAAATATTTCAGAGTACCATTTTTCTAAGCTCTTTTCCCGTAAAGGAATAATGGATAGAATTAGGTACATATGAATTATACATATGTTAAAATTATTATTTGCTACACTACTTGATATATAAGTTGCACTGTTATAATTGCACTACTTTTAGAATAAACTTTTTTTTTTCGTTTTTCTCGAAAGTACATTATGTGGACATGTCTGATTAGGTAATAAAAACTATTAGGTAATAAAAATATGCCAATATGTATTCTTCTATTTTTTCTTCTTTCTGTGATTTATTGTTCGCTACGTTTCTTTAACTACTTTCTTAAGTTCTTTAACTATGTTTCTTTTGTTTTAGAAATTACACTTCTTTAATTTTTTCTTGGATATACATACGTACATTGACTGATTACGTTTTTTTAAACAAAAACTATTGGTTTATTTTTCACCTGTCTATGTTCAGGGGTATCGAAACATTGTGACGTAGTTTCGTAATTGAACTAACTAGGTATCATTTTGCGCAATGAATTTTATATTTTGTACCAAAATTGACTGGTGTTATATTTTATATGTGTTCTATGGCAATATATTTTTTAAATATAAAATTTTATATTATAATTAGTTGTTTTTCTAACCACAAACAGCGAAATTTGGTCTTGAATGAATGAATGTTCAGGACGGTATTATATAAAAGTTTTATGTTCTTGAAATTGAATAATCTTTGACAGGAGTTGTAAAGAAAATCAAACTTTTTGTTTTAAATGATAATAAATCGGCCAGACGCATAATGTTCATATACTATGCCTGTCTTTATATTTCTTAAATATATGATTTGTTTGTGTAAGGAACTCTAAGTGTAATAGTTGATAAAGATGATGGTAATTTCAAAGTGGAAACTCACCTTTCGAACTTCAAGAGTTCTACCTTTTTCTCAAAGTCAGTACACAACTATAGCTGAAGCTATAGTCTGGCAAGCAGAACAGATTAGAATATAACGATATTCTAGACAGACCATTCTCAGATGAATCCGCCGCAAAAAAGCTAAAAAGCTACTAATTTTATCAGGTATCACTTTTGTAATCACATGCTTTCGGTTTTGACCTAAAACCTCATCAGCGCGGCTTGGCACGCAAGATCTGATATGTACATATGTATGTGCATCGTTCTCGATATTTGCTTCCATACTACCTCATATAATGCACTGTATCTAACCTTGTGCCCTCTAGTGGCTAAAGGTCAGAAACAGTACTTACCGGGAGTACTGCTGAATGCCAGAGATCTTAAGGTGCGTACTGATTTGAGCATTTTACTGCGAACGAACCGAACGAGCCGAGCGCGCACCGCCGAACCGAACAAACAAAGTGAGAAAAAGCTCGGTATATTCGTAGCGTTCGTACTGTTTGCCGCGTTCCCATGTTCGTCAGTTAGTGTTCGTCGCGGATAAGTATGGACGCGAAAAATGCGATTGTGGCTGCTGGTGCATTTTTCATTATACAAGCCCTTACTAACACTAAGAAAAAAAAAATCAAAAAAAAATGTGAGCAAGGCGCTTGTTTTTACGGCGTGAAAATGCAGTATTGCTGAGGGTCATGGATAGGATTCATACCCAGAATTTTACTCGAATGCCAGCAGAAGAATTTGAGAAATTAATATGCCTTGTGGGACGTAGGATTGCCAAAAGCGATACAAAATTTCGAAAATGTATACCTGTCCAAGATCGCTTAGCTATCTTTCGTACATGTCAATTAATTCCATACATTTTTCTCTGCTCCAATCCATACTTTTCAGATCACAAATAGTTATTTTCGGCGAACGATTAGTGTCGGGACGAATATCCGTATCCACTGAACGCGCACGAACATCTAAATCCCTTTGAGCAAATCACATTTACCGACAAGCGGCCGATAAAGTTTGGCGCGCTCGGTTCGCCAGAGTTCGGTTCGGGGAGACGTACTGACTAGGCGAATTTGGCTGTGCGCGTTCGGCTTGTTTGGTTCGTTCGGAGCAAAATGCTCAAGTCAGTACGCGCCTTTATAGGAGATACTTACCTACCTCTTGCAATTCGTAAATTGCAAGTCAAGCAATGTTTGATCTTGTTTCATTGTACTCTCGTAGCAGGGTGATTCCAACAATAAACCATGAGCGCCATGATTATTGGAATATAATCGCTTTATTACAGAAATATTTGATGGTTGGTATTTTGGTTGACAATGACCATATTTTCTATAGTCTTACTTAAGTTCACCTTTGTTTTTGTTAGATGGTTTCTTTGGATGACTGGCTGTGGGCTCTGCAATTTTTTACAAGGCGTCATAATGTTGTCCTAATATTGCTCTACAATATTTGGATTCATCCAGAGATAAAGTGATTTGATTTGATGTCGATATGAATTCTCTGAAATAATAGTGCAGTTACTGCAGTAAACGTTTTTGATTTTTATAATTACACCACATGAATTTCAGATAATTGCACGTGGGTTTACGTGTATAGCATGCAACAAAGTAGCAGAGATACAAGCAATAAAATCTGTCAGTTTATGTTGAAGGTTGTTAGATACGAATTTCATTGGTACTTCACATTTGTTAATTTTGAATAGAATTCCTAAGGATTCGATGAGCTGTAATTGTAGTGGGCATGAGTAAAAATAGACCGATTGGTAAGTTTTGAATACTGTAGACAATTACGTATTACGTATCAATGTTACGTAAGAACTAGAATGATTGATCATTGATACATTATTTATTATATGTAATATCTTAAAAAACTGACGAGGATATATTTATTATTATTTAGTTTAGTTCATATTAACACTTCGTTTAATTTGAGTTTAACTTGTCAACATCAGGAAAATAAAAATAGAGAAAGAACCGGACATAAAAATAGTTCCACAAGTTTCTCGTAAAATTATATCTGCTTTCTAGTAAGTACTTTTATTTTATTTTATAACTATTGCGATAACATTTACCACACAATTCAGGTAGTAATTGCGTGCAAATTGTCTTATTAATGCAGCACCTAAATGCATACATAACAGAACGAGAATTATTACTGATTCCGGGATGTCATTTTATATTACAGTTACGTTTAATTAATTTGATATAACCATGTATTGTGTAACTAATGAAATGAAGAATTTGAAAACGTGAAAATTACTCGGGTAAGTGTATTGTTTATTGGCAATGAATTGAGTGTATTTAATGCATTAAGCTGAAATTATTGATTGATGATTTTCTATATTGATCTTGTTTTTTCTAAATTCAACAGAAAATACATCAGTGTCAGTACTTCAGTAATGTACCACTTGGGCATACAATTAATATATATTAAATTGGGCATACAATTAATATATATTAAATAAAGTATACATTGACATATTCCTCCTTAAGTCTAAATAAAAGTCTTGCGTTAATTAATCCTCGAAATAATCCTTTGAACTTATTGTTTCATTAATTAGACGTCGTTTTCCTTGATGCCTGCTAGTAATAAACAAAAAAAATGTTATGTGAAACTACTGACTTCAAAAGACATTATATAAGAGTTTATTATAATTACACGCATTTTAAAACTTTAGTGTTGGTTATAAGCAACAAAAGCCACATAAATGCGCAACAATTTAATTGGCTTCTAATTGAATTATGGCAACGAAAGAATTCTAGAGGAATGGAACTTCTAGATTGATGCTCTTGTTGAAACAAACAAAAACCAGTATTCTGTGATTCTATCGCAAGAGAAGTATCCAAGGAACGTCATTGCTGCTACAATTATTAATTACAGAACGGTTGTGTCATATTATTACCTAAGCTTTGACATCATCTGTTTATTAGACCAATGATTTCAATACATTACCAATTTTACATCGATTAATGTTTTCGTATTTTCAAATATAAGAGAAACTAAAATTATTTCATAATAAATGACAAACTGTATATTTTCTTTCTTTTCATCTTGTGGTTAGTTGTAATACCTTTGCGTAATATATAATTGCTTTAGATATTTTGCTACCAGTTGAGGTTTGTGTGTATTATTAAGCATCACGCTGTATGAGAACCAACAATTTAGGGTTAATTAAATGAGTTGCATTAATAGCTGAACATTTTATAGTAACTAACATTAGTCAACAAAAAATGCATGTGAACTTAATTGTATTGGCTGCTCTATTTTATCAGAAAGAGATCAAAGATTTATCAGTATAATGCGTGAGCTATGTCGTAAATAAGAAAGTAAAGTAACAGTTACAAATTAGGTATTATAATTTTCTTGAAATTAGGTGGTTTGTGTTTAGAATTTGTGGAAGAACTTGTGGTTTTGTAAATGTAACTATAAAGAAAGTAACTGAATACGTTTTTTTGACTAACGAAAAATGCCTCACTGCACCATCAGTAACGAGACCCGTCACCGGTGTGTGGGGTTTGCACTCGCTAAGAAATCTAACTTTTCAGGTGTCGACTCCATCCCTGAACCGGCAGGATGGCACCCCTTAAGTACCCTGGATTGGCTGCCTCCATTGCTTGGGTCTCTCACTTCTTCACTTCCAGCACCTTCTCGACGAACGTGGTGATCTTCTGCCAGTAGCCTTTCCTGACAGCATCGTTTGCAGGACGTCATCTGTCGTTAAGGGAGCCTCTTCTTCGTGTAGCGCTGCTCTGTAATCGCTCCACCTCTCGCACTCGAAGGCAGTTTGATGAGCGTTGTCTTCTGTAGAGTTGGCACGTTGCATCTTCTATTTTAGCCATTCTTGAAACTGCGTGGGATAGTAGCTTACCTCACCGTGTGTTCGATCCATCTACTCCGTGATGCTGCGAAACCGTCCATCAACCTCGCGTTTCGTACTGCCAGCGCTCTTCCCAGCTTTGTCGGGTGAGCACTTTAGCATCCACTCATGCATCGATCTCTCCTCGGGTAACGTAAACTCTCTTCTTTTCCTGGGCTACCAAGTCTATCGGTGATACTCCTGCAATCACGAGCACCGCCGGTTCGGAAATCATACGATATGATTTGGCGTTTCTGAGAGCTTCCGTGGCTGTACTGGAGCTATTGGTTTCTTCTACTGTCGTAAGGCGTCTGCCCAAATTTCACTTCCATAGAGTAGTATGAAATAAGTGACGGTCATCAAGAGGCGGCGTTTACTTGCTCTACGTCGTCGTTACTTTAGCAGCCTTATCGCTCGATGACAGGATCATTACCCAGAAATTCATCTTGCTGTCGAGCAGTAGTCCGAGCTACTTCACCGAAGCTTTGCTATGATTTTCGCATCTACTCTCATTTTGATCTCTGTATGGATTTGTTTTCTGGTCAGTAGAACGACCTCGTTTTCGTTGCCAGGGCCAGGTCGTGTTCGTCCATTCATATAATCGTCTATCCTTCTCGTCGCTTGGTTGAGCCTTCGCTGGGTATCCGCCTCATCACCTCAAGTCAATATACATATGGTAGAAAACTCGGACTCATAGTTAATTATAAATTATCTATAATTTAATGGCTAAATATCGATTTCCTCTCAATTTTTTCTAGGAGAGATTGTTTTAGAGGTAGAACTACTACCAAAAAAGACTCTTACGCGCCTGTCTTTATTCTGTGTTACTTTTTGAAATTGAATTTCAAATTGTTTAGAAGCAATAGTTAATGTTCAAAAGATTTAACATATTGTTATAAATGAATAAAATTCAAAATATCTGATGATGAGTTCATTCCAATTTTAGCAAAATCTTTATGTATTTGCAGTATTGGTAACATAACGCTTCCTAAGTGTTATTTTGTAATGTATTTTATTTGTACAGTATCCTCCAGGATAAAAGTACCGAAAATAAAAATTATATTTATTTTTTAATTTCTGTAATTTAAATGTTCAAAATGTTTACCACTACGGCGCAAACAAGCTTTATATCGATTTGTGATTGATTTATATACTGAAAAAATGTTTGTATTCTTTCTCATCATATCCAACATGTATGCATCAGATGGCGTCAGATCCGATGAATGAGAAGGATATTTAATTCGGAAAATTGTTTCTTCAAAATGCTGACGGAGTAAGTTTAAGGTGCATGCAGCTGTATGGCCTCTTGCACCATCTAGTTGAAATGATTGCGTGTGCACCAGTAGATATCGTTCGAAGGCAAAAGTTCTGTAAATCTCTCATAAAAGATACAATAATTTTTTCTCTGTAACGTTCTTGGTTGCCAGTAACTGGATTCTGATTATCGTTTTCAACGATATATGGACCAATTATCCCATGACCAGAAACTGCGCACCAAATAATAACTCGAATACTGAGGAGTGGTCTCTACAATAACATGAGAACGTTCAACTCCAAGGAATCTACTGATTTGTTGATTAATATAGCCGTTAAGATGAATGCGACACTCGCTTTGTTTTTCAAGAATTCTAAAATTCTGAAGTGTTACGTGCAGTAGTGGCAAATTTCAAATAAAGGTCTTTCCTTAAACTAAAAACTATTTTTTCTTTTTATTGACGATAACTACGAATACTTGTCTAGCAAAAAAAACAACAATGTCAATATGTAAGAGTAGTATTCGATCTATATTAGTTATGTATGTACAAGTACATACACATGTATGTACATGCCTTCACACGTATAAATTGCACTACACGTACGACAATAAATGTTCTAGTTTGCACTGAAGCCTGTATTTAAGGTTATTATCAACTATAAGTTAACAAAATAGTTTCATTCAATTCCAATTAATAGAGTTCGTTAAAAAAACGGAAACACTTTCCGAAGTTAATTTCATTATCTCCGCGGAAAGTATTCAAATTCCCTCTGTTTTTTAGCTGGATTATGTATCTCTTCTTGACAGCGTTTCTATATTCAATCTTAACAAGATATTATGTCTAGTAGGAAACGGGTACATAGTTGAAAGTAAATACATTTCTGCGATATACAAAATTAATCGCAGACATACCAACACAACCAAAAAACTCAATTATAAGCGATGGTTGATTTAACGTCTACAATTGTTTGCGCTCGATTGGCTGACGTTTTTAAGAAATAGTTTGGTTTCTGTCGTTACATTACATTTCGCTTTCGTGTAATGACAAACTTTACCTGGTGGTAGCGTGGTGGGAAGCTTATATATAAATTGTTCAAGTACGACATTGCGTCAATTTTGTTTGTGATTTTTGTGTATAACTCGTTATGATGCTCCTTCGAGGAAGCATTCTGTATCAGGTGAGTACATCGGTTATAGTTGAGTAGTGAAATTAAATGAAGTAAAAGTGATTTCTACAAGGATTCTTATTTTTGGAGTTTGCGGAATTGGTACCCATACCGTAGGTGTTAATAAGTTTAAAAAATGGTTTAAAATGTTCTCTTAGTTAATGAAAGTTCTATGAAGTCAATTAAATGTAGTTGTTTATTTCAAAACATAGAAGTGCCGATTTATGTATAATCTGCTTCCCAGTATTAAAAGGAAGTTTCAATTTTACATGAAATTAATGGGAATATAGGCCTTCGTTAACTTTAAAATGTGTTTCCTTAGTAAAATGTAACGAAATGTTGACAATAACCACTGGTTTAGTTGGTTGCTAGTTAAATAAAAGCATTTGGACAGACTTAGTTTATTAGTACAGATACCAACATTTTTCATTCTAAGTTAGGTAGTCATATTAAGAAGCGACAGCTTTATTGAGTTTAACTTTGAGAAGGGCTACACGACTAACAACAAGTAGATATATCATCAAAATACAAAACAATAGTGGTAAGGTAAAGCAGCTTACACTTTATTTGATTTATCACACTATTAGCACATTAATTACAGTAAACCACTAACTTATTGGGAATGCATTCCAATCTGCAGGTTTGCATACATATCATAAAGTTTTCCACATTAAATATTCTTCCTAAGATTACTTCTAACGTTCCTATATCACTGACATTTTCATATTTAACTTTTTCAGCGGATTTCAGATCTCTAGACAACGAAAGAATATGTTTAAGAAAAGTTCTCTAGCAACTTTTGCTATATGCCATGAAGTGTTGACTTGCGAAAATAAAAAATACACCTAAATCCTATTTTCATCAACATGTAACAGGATGGTTTCATTGAATGTTTTCTTATATTAATTTTGTGACATGCTATCATGATAAGATTTCGTTCTAAATTTGGTGGATGTTATTCTATTATGTTACTGGGCCAAAATAATAATTACTTCCCTCAAAAGATATTTGCCACCATACTTAAACCAAAACATAAACCAAAACACCTTAGTTAGCTAAGAACACTTGGCAGTACTCTTTATTATAGGTATAGCTTCTTATAATAAGAAATTTGTCTGCAGGCTATATTGCACAAGAAAAAAAGCTTATTAAAAACAAGTACAAACGTTATTAGAGATACTTATATAAATAATTCAAATGCAGTGCCAAATGTAAAAAATAGAATACTATACTGATGGAGTAATGAAATTAGTTTTAAGAAGAATGCATTACATTCAGAGGTGTAACACAAAATG
>SMLS01069881.1:0-32329 GCA_004785975.1 Popillia japonica
AGTGTATTTGTTTCGTCACTTGGTTAAGACTTTCTTCTAGAAATTACTTTAACAACCATGCGTGGGAGTTTTGTTTCTTAAAATGTATACTATGCCTACGTAGTATTACCTATTTCGTATTTATAAAACCGCAATTGTTTATATGATGTTTGAATACAAAAGACCATTATTTTTAAATCTGGTTTTAAAACATGTATTGTATTACTCGATAAACGAGTAAATCTGATATAAATCTTTCATAGCTCATCACTTAACAGCGGTCATGTCGAGTTGAAAAAAAGCTAGAAGCAGCTTCTCAACAGCCTGAGATACTTTCAGGGAAACTCTAAGTGTATTTATAATTGTGGGAGATATGATTTATAGTTTTGTATATATACATAATTGCTCGCGCCGCTGTTCTTGAAACAATAAACCATTAAATAAGTTTCAGGCATAATATGCACATCCTTGTATATGTTAACAGGAACGTCCAAGTTGCATATAGATATGTTGATTTCGTAAATACTGGGAGACTTTTCTGAAATATTTTTAGGTATTAAATGGTGAAGTATAACTCGAATTCATTCATAGGTATTATTACCTACTTAATTTGTAATGAAAACTTTTACTACCTTCTGTAATAGCTGAGATATTTTTTAAAATGGTAATAGCTGTTACGCATCCGGTAAAGACGTTTCAGAGAATTGCAATAGTTCGTCTACAGATGGTTCTGACTACGCGATCTAGATTTCAGATTAAATTTAATTTAAGGATCCCGTTGTACAGCGATCTAATGGTCTAATGTGCGACCTTATACAAGATGTGAGCTGCTAGTTTTTCTGAACTTAGATGTCGTCTCCTCGTCGACTTGAAATAACTCGCGAGGGATTGTTTTTATATCCCGGACTCGGTTGTTTTGAATTTTGATGCATTTTTCGGTTATGTTGTTTCTTAATCACATATGCTTTGGTCGAATACCGGGCTGTTATAAAATTCTCTAGGAGTTTCAGAAACCACAGTTTCAGAATTTTACACGATTACCTTGAGATGACAAAGGTCCAGTGCAAGATGGGTGCCGCGGATGCTATCGCTATTCCAAATGCGTGTTCGGGTTGAGATTCGTGAACAATTCTTGGCGCGTTGTGGACATAAGCCAGATTTAATTATCAATCGATTTGTCACTGGAGATGAAACCTGGGTTCATGATTATGACCCTGACTCGAAAAGACTAGATGCAGTGTTAAGGGTTCCAGCCCTCCTAGGAAGTTCAAAGTCACCTCTTCTGCAGGAAAAATAATGGTGACCATTTTTTGGGTCTGTCGAGGCATTTCGTTAATTGATTATATGCCTAACGGTAGTACAATAAGGAGGGAATATTATGCAAACCTGGTGCGTCGCCTTAAAGATGCTATTAAAGTGAAGAGACGCGGATAGTTGACGCATGGTCTTGTTACTCCACGAGAATGTACCAATGCAAAGTCCAGATTTTCAGAAGCTACTGTAGCTGATTGTGGTTTCGAAGAAATTACATACATACAGTCCAGACTTAGCACCCAGTGAATATTTATTTGAATTTTGGTACAATGACGAACTTATAGCAGTAGTTAAGGGCCATTTTGCGGAAAAACCAAATGAATATCTTTATACTGGATTAAAGAATGTTATTGAAACGGTGTTATACCTATATTCAGAAGCAAGGGAACTATATTGAAAAATAAAATGTTGTTTTCGCTCTAGTCTTTTGGTTTCATGCCTTGTCCGCGAATATAAAACTAAACTTTTCAATAATTTTTTCAATTCAGTAAATGTTGTAAATTCTTCTATTAGTAGTCACATTCTTGAAGTTAATAACAGTTATAATATATATCTGGAACCAACTAACGAAAATGAGGTGGGAAATGTTATTATTTTTCTCTTACACATTGCATTAACCACTGTTTTGCCTCTGCTGTTTTTCCGGATATATACTCAAAGTTCTCAAAATTATACCAATTCCAAAAAAAAGGTAATTTAGAAAAAATTTCGAATTATCGACCAATTTCACTCTTACCTGCATTTAATAGGGTTTTTGAAAAGATTTTAAACAACCGATTATTAAGTTTTTTAACTACCTTCAAATTAATTAACAGCCAAAAATTTGGATTCAGACAGGGAATGCCAACAAAAAATACAATATTCAGTGCTTTCTTTCAGGTTTATAAGAGTTTAGAGGATGGAGATTCTGTTGTGAGTATATATTTTGACCTATCTAAAGCTTATTTTGATCGAGTTAATCACCAGCTCCTTTTGACTAAAATAGAATCCTGAGGAATTCGTGGTGTAGTGTTGGATTTGTTTTGATCATACTTGTCTAATCGTTGTCAAGCAACATGTGTTACTGGTGTTGCGGGCTGTATTAGGAAAACATTTGTTTCTGATAGTGTTACAGTTCAGTGTGGGGTTCCTCAAGGGTCAATTTTGGGACTCACTTTATTTTTACTGTATGTTAACGACTTGGCAGATGATATTAATATGATGATAATAATATCTCTCACTGTGTCCGGCGCTTCGATTGGCGAAGTGAGTAATTCAACTTGTTAAGTAATTGGTAACTTCGATAATTGGTGTCGTGGTAGTGAACTCCTCTTAAATGTAGATAAAACTAACCTACTGTACTTCTCAGCTTCCACTAAAGATGAAACTACCTATATACGTGGAGAGAGGGTACTGGGTCTGTTCCTGGATCTGGACGATCGACTGAATTGGGCTAATCATACCACTAAATTAATAAGTAAATTGTCGACTGCTTATTATGGTTTGCGAAATTTAGGTAAGGTAGTTAGCTTTGAGGCCTTGAAATTATTTTACTATGCTTATGCGGAATCCCGTTTACGGCATGGTATTTTGGGGACAATCATCTCATTTTTCTTCTCTTATATATTGCCCAAAAACGCCTGATTAGATATATGTGCGGAGCAACGTTCACAACTTGATATAGACCATTACGTAGAGATGTTGGTATTATGACTCTATCGTCATACGAGCTAGTAGTATTTTTGAAAATGAATGAACATTACTTTAAACGGAATGGAGACTTTTACTCTAATATGACTACCAGAAATCATGTCAATTTTTCAATACCAAAGCACAAAACTAAAGTGTATGAAACTGGTCCATATTATACCATGATCAAGGCAATTAACGCACTCCCACTTCTTATCAGAAACTTTGCGATAATATCTGTGTTTAAAGTGACGTTGAAGCAATTTCTAATAAGCAACGCATACTACTCGTTTGCGGAATACATCAATGAGAGCCATTAAATTCAGATTTAGTGTTTTTAAATTTTTCTTTGCTCCCCTATTTTACTTTATGAGGTTGTGTGTATACGTATTTTTAACTCATTGTATTATTTTTATATGTGAAATTGACGTGAAAAAATACTTATGTTCAACAGCACTAATAAAGTATCAATCTATCTATCTAAAAACGGTCTCTCGTAGGTATGTCTCAAAAAGTAGTTATGATACCAATTTAATTCTCGCCAGTGGAGAAAATATAGATAGATTTCTCGAATTCCAGAAACTAATAATCTTCCTAGATCAGAAACTGAATCGGACATTTAGGGTCTAAAGCTTAAGATGACTTTTTAAGCCTATCTACTAATAGTCACATTCATAGTCACTTGTACTACTATACTAAAGCTAGAATCAAAAAAAATAAATAAATGCTTGCTTGAATATTAGAGAATTCCCACTTGTGGAGGTATGAGTTAAGTTATAGCATTGATAACTTGATGATTCACTTTTATGGAGAACTTTCGTACCGTGTGTATTTGGTTGCAAACTAATATTTTCGGAATTTATGCAATTGGTACCACCCCTGCTCCGCCTACGACCAATAAAATTTAATCCGAGTAGCGAGCTCTTATGCAGGTGGTCTTATCGGCTGGCAATAAACAGAATGTTTTTTAAGGATTAGAAATCGTTTGACGTTACATCTGAAAAAAAATATAACCGATAAAACAACCTTTTCTTAAACCCATCGATTTGTTTTTTAATAATTCGTCTAAGAACGTTGTTTTTAAATAAGGTAGCAGAAAAAACATTATTTAAGTACTTTATCAATTACATATTTAATAGGTATGCCAAGTACACTCACAATGAGTGTTATCCATCGGCAAATATTAGTTTTTTGCGCTTACCGAAATCTCGAATTCATGTTCGTTCTTAAATGTTGCAAGTAATTTCTTTTTGGGAAATTATCGACATAAAGAGACATCTGACTAACGTTTTACAATTGAATACCCAACGTAAATAAGGTAGGTGTTATAATATTATAAATCACAATAGAATATTGTATATATTCCCTAAAAAGGCGCGAGAGAAATTCGGAGAATACGATTAAATATAAATACGGCTTTAAAACAACGTACCTTTGTTCCGTCAATACTATACCCATTCAAATAAATTGCAGATGTTTCACAGAACCAAACAATAAAACAAGCAATGCGTCCTAATTTTATTTCCTTTTATTTAACGCATAGGTATTAGCATATTATTATGCATATACAGTGAGCAGCAAAAGTATTCATACAGCTATGCAAATCAGGAATACCTACGTGTTTATAAAACTATGTTTACTGCTAATAGAAATATTTAACAGATGTCACGTAGAACATCTATTTCAAATATTCACCTGCCATACAAACAAACAAAATGTAAATAATGTGATTGTTATATTGGATAAACATCCACTATAAACGCAACGCAAAAATATTCATACAGCTATTTTAGATACAAAAAACAAAGTGATGGCAAAATTTGAGTTTCTTCGTATTACGGTCGTCGACGACCCTCAATCGTCTTGGCATGGACTGAACTAGTTTGTGGTAGACTGCAGATCTACAGGTCCACCAAAATCTCGTGGCAGTTGCGCTTTTCTCCAAGTTTTTTTGCTTCTAATTTGATGTTGCCTGATCTGTTGTTCGAGGTGATGCCATAGGTTGTCTATGGAGTTCATGTCGAGAGACTGGGGAGGTGTTTTAAGAAGATAGTACGGCAAATGCAGCTAGAAGTGGAAGACCAAAGAAACTTACCGGGCGCGAGCGTTAAGCGATCATACGACAGGTACGAAAAAATCCTAAGATTAGTGCGATAAAATTGACCTCATTTATTCAACTGACATTTAGTAAACATGTATGCACAGATACAGTTCGAAAAGTGTTACTTGGCAAAGGTTAGAATTCACTGCTTAACAATGTGAAGAGACTAAAGTGTCTTGTGTTTGCCAAACAACATACGTTAATGCCTCTCCAGACTTTTAGAAGACAGTTATTTTTACGAACTGAAGTAAATATTGGGTACAAATTGGGTACGAAATTTGGTTATTCTTCCAAGTAGATATAGTGGATAGTTTTGTTTACTTGAAAGTATTAAAAACCAATCTTAAAAAAAGTGCACAGAAATTGCGAATTGCTGATGACTTTTCCTTGTACCAAGATAACGACCTCAAACACTCTGCACGAGTTGTACAAGAATGGTTATTATATAATACTCCAAAATTTCTTGAAACACCTCCACAGTCTCTCGACATGAACCATTAACACAAACATCACATTAGCAGCAAAAGAGACGTGGAGAACAGGGTCACAGAAGAGTGGTGCAAAATAGATCCGCTGTACCTATAATACCGCCAAATTAGTTGAGTCCGTGCCAAGACGATTGAGGGCCGTTAGCGATGCCAAAGGTGGTGTTACAAAATATTTAAATTTTGCCATCACTTTGTATTTTGTATTTCAAATAGCTGTATAAATACTTTTGCGTTGCGTTTATAGTGCATGTTTATCCAATAAATAACATAACAATCACACTATGTACATTTTATTTCTTTGTATGGCAGGTGAACATTTGAAATAGATGTACTTCTACGTGACATCTGTTAAATATTTCTATTAGCAGTAACATAGTTTTATAAACACTTATTCCTTATTTGCATAGCTGTATGAATACTTTTGCTGCTCCCTGTAGATAGTAAACTGAGAAACGTTTACATTTTATAATAATACCTAAATAGATACTATTTAACAAATTAATTATACTTTAGCCAGTTAATAGTTATTATTATTAGATAAAAAGGAATTTTAGGAATAAATTCAACAAGTACGTGTTTTCACAAACTTTGAATCGGAGTTAATTCAGCACACGGCATTTTCGTATTTATAAAGGTTCTTTTTATGCTGCGGTAGATCAAACGCATACATATGAGAGTCATAAATCGAAAGAAAGAAATATTTTGATGGGCGTGACAAACAACAGCTGGCTTTTTTGTAAAACCAATAAGGTATCTGGACCGTTATATTGCGCGTGGGTAGATGGAAATAAAGGTCCAAAATATAGACGAAAAATATTACATTGAATGAACCATCAAGTTATCAATGGTTATAGAAACAACTTAAAGCATATCAATATTTATACTTTGACAAATAATTTGTAGTGGTAATCCAAGACCGCTAAACGTGGGAGTTTGGTAGTTTTACACTAAAAGATCTGTCACTAAATTCGTGTATGCATTCATCTGAAATACAAACAGAAGGAGGTAGAGCTTCTCTTACATTAGGGGCGTTCAAAAAACTGAGCAAAATAGCACTGGCTTGTTGTATTCCTAAGTACCAGCTAATTTGAATTTGCTTGTTTACCATCAAAGCTCTAGTAAAAAGAACGAGCTATTCGTCCGACGTGGAGATGTGACAGAGAATGAAAGGGCTAACAAAACCTCTTGCACTACAGCACCATATTACTGGGAGGATAATATTGTAATAAGGTCTGCATACACAAATATGCAGTTAGTAGAGTTGCAGTAGTATTCCAATTAAAAATACAGCTTGGAAGCCACTGCAGCTGCATCCATCATAAAAAAATATGGTGTTTGTACAAGTTGAAGATCGATCTCATAGATTGTGGATAGAAATATTATTTTGTATGAACACTACTAAATCTAGCTATTCAACAAAAAACCTACAAGTTCAAGACATTTTTGTTTATGTGAATCTTCCAATGCCGTACGTCGTCATGTTATAATTATTTGAAGCAAAACAAATTCAACAAGTTGACTACTGTAGATGATGTAACGTGAAATATAGTACCTACTCTGTATTTTATTTAGAACAATATGAGTAAGTGATTTATCAAACTTTCCGTTTAGTGAAGCAATATTAAATAAATATGAGCTTTACCACTCCACATATAATCAAACTTGCAAAACACAATATTGAACAAGACGACTAAAGTTGTTTCTCTTTGGAAAGCGTAATTGGATTCGCAAGTAACAAGCGAATTCTATAAATGTCAATATGTTTACGATGACCGAAAATAACAAATTGTTCTTGAAAGAAGCTTAGCAAGGTTTCACGGAATAACAAACTGTAATCTCGTTTGCTCAATGACATGAGAATTAAGTTAATACCCAAGAATAAATAAGAACGAAGGTATTCAACTAATAATACGTCAAAATCCTTTCTAGGTAACCGCAATTTCGCTGAAATACAATATCGTTGCTGGTGTTTTGTTAAAGTCAATTAATCAACGAGAAAATAGAAAATACGAAAGGACTTCCTATCCTCAGTTAGTAAGTAAGTAAGTAAGTAAGTAATTTATTTATTCCAGAATGATCAAATTATACAAAATTGATATTGGAACAGTCAAACAGAAGGAGAAGTACAATCTCAATAAAAATAAAAATAAAATAAAAATAATAACAATGATCCTGCTGACAAAAGAATTAAACCAATAAATAATAATGATAATAACAAAACCATAGTAAACATAAAAGTAAATAGAAAATTTAATAATCTATTAATATTGTTCAATTCTAAAATTAAAAAATTCATGTAAGGAATAAAAGCCGTTCGTCACCAGCAACTCAAAAACGTTGTGTTTAAATCGCGAACGAGTTAAAGTTTTCCAGTACTTCGGTAGCCTATTGAAAACCTTAATTGCAAGTACCTGTGGGGACTGCTGATATAAAGTTAGCCTAGACTTAGGAGTAGCTATATCGCTGCTGGTATTGTATTCGTGTTTATCTTTATTTAGTTGAAAGTTGGTGTAATTGTCAAAAGTGTAGAGAGCGAGCTCAAAGATAAAGATACAAGGCAAAGTAAGTAATTTGTGGTTAATACACGCCGGTCTGCAAGACTCTGAATTTTTTAGGTCGGTCAGGCAACGGATAATACGTTTCTGGCCAATGAAAACATCCTTAGCCATGGTTGAATTTCCCCAAAAAATGATACCATAAGATAGCCTACTAAAAACATAGGCGTAGTACATCCCAAACATCTGTTGTCGCGTCAAGATAGACTTTAAATTTCGAAAGAGAAAACATAAAGAGTTGATTTTGGGTAGTAGGCTCTCACAATGGGTTTTCCAACTCAGAGACCGATCAACCCATACGCCCAAGAATTTAGTGTGATCCGCAACGGTAAGTTGTTTATTATTTAAAGATAGGCTTAAGTAGAAGCCTGACATGGTCTGAAGTTGATAGGGATGGAAACGTAGGTAAGTGCTTTTATCTTCATTGAGTAAAAGCTCATTCATTGTGAACCATGAACACACGTTGCTTAACAAGTCATTGCAGGTGCTGGCCAAAATATCATCCTCCCCGCCCGTAACCACCAAAGCAACATCATCTGCGTATAAAGTAGTTGAAACTTTGTCTAGTTTCAAAGGGAAATCATTAATAAATACTAGAAAAAGTACAGGACCCAGTATCGATCCTTGAGGAACACCGACATTACTAATCACAACATCAGAAGCAAAATTTTTTTGGACATTATTGCTATTACAGCGGATATTTATATATTGAGATCTGTTACTTAAAAATGATTCAATCCAGTTTAAAGCAATTCCCCTAATCCCATAAGCATGTAATTTCCTCAAAAGAATGGTATGACTCACGCAATCAAAAGCTTTACTTAAGTCTAAAAAAATTCCAACTGGATATGTACCGTTTTCAATCGAAGTAACAACTTCTTTGAAAAAGGCGTTGAAGGCAGTAGAAGTTGAACGATTTTTCCTAAAGCCGTGTTGGCAATCTGTTAGAATATTAAAGTTAGACAGAAATGATTCCAATCTGCTTAAAAAACAGTATTCAAATACCTTGGAAAAAGATGACGTGAGAGCTACAGGGCGATAATTTCCTGGGAGTGATTTATCACCTTTTTTGAAAATAGGGATCAATTTAGAGCTTTTTAATAGATTATGAAACTCACCTTGTTCAAAGGATTTGTTGATTAAGAAAGTTAAAACCGGGACAAGAGCCGTAAAGACTGCTTTTATAACAGCCGTCGGAATGTCATCCGGTCCTGCCGAGAATGAGTTTTTTAATTTAAAGTGTAAAAGATTAGCTAGTTCAGCAAATGAAAATGGATATAAAAATATAGATTTACTTACTGAAATAGGAATGTCCTTGATATCGGAAGTGCTAGACAGTTGACTGAGTATTTTCAGCTCGTTAATAAAAAAATTATTGAAACAATTTGCTATTAATTTCGGATCTGACATGTACTTATTGTCAACTTGTAGTTGAACAATGTCTGTAGTGGCCGGTGAGTGCAAAAGTTCTTTAATAACATTCCAAGCGGCTTTCATGTAATTGTCGGAAGAAAAAATTAACCAACTATTGAAATTGATGTGGCTAGAACATTAGTTCCTGTCTGTACAGTATAGTCTTCAGTAGCGAGTTTCAATTTCATTTATAGGGTATATGAGAGCTATAAAATGGTCGCAAGATACCAAGAAGAAAAATAAGAAATTGCGTTTATTTGTATATTCTATTATTTTATATAATTAACAAATTTTGTTACTTATATATTTGTTAGTTTGGGCACAAATAAAAAATGATGTAGCTGTAAAAAATAAAACCTTCGAATTAGCTGAAGTGAAAGACCTTTTATTAACCGCTATTAAGAATGTAACCTTAGAAACGTGGACAAAATGTGTAGAATATGTGATTAAAGATGAAGGCAAAATATGAAGTTAGATGGCTTAATATGTAGATTATGTAGTGGAGCCATTTATTACTTCGCTTGGAACTGATGACACAAGCGGCAGTGATATGGACAGTGATAGTGATTCTCTTGAAGAACTGTAGAATTATGTATTTAAAATATAATATCATTATTGTAGTTTGATGGACCAGGTAGTGCTTCCTTCTATTGCAATTTATAATAGTATGTAGCATCAATTTTAAATTTCTGAAATACAAATTTTAGGTTAATATATTTGGTGTACCTACTGCAAATATTGTTAACGCAAATAATAACGCGCAACTAACCTCCAAAGCCAACTGGAAAAAGTTACTTTTACTGTATCTTTATCTGCTTCATTAATGTAACTAGAAACTGTATTTCGAATAACAAATCCTTGTTAATAGATCACAGTGTAATTTGGATTCGTCACATAGGCAAGTTCGGTATTTTGTAGAAAATGTGAGACCTTCAACGCATTATAACAGAGCAGTTTTGCCATGGATGGCATTAAATCCAAATTATAGCCATCTGCCACATTTGACTGAAAAAAAATTGGTTTCGATCGTGTGGTGTCACGAGAAAACATTATTGTAGGGTTCCGGGGAATTGGTATTCATCTATTTCATACACACATGAATATTTTAACATAGGTAATGGTATTTTGATGCTCTTAATTACCGGCGGAGCTCTCTCAGAATAACTGAATAATAAAGCTCTAACCTTATCCACAACTTTAACCACTGCGTACACTACTTAAAATAAAACAAGAAAGGGTTCGAATAAATTTATGAAATAATAATAAAAATCTAACACATATCTATCCGCTAAGAAGAACAATAAAATTAAATTTGCTTCATTACGACGATAAACTTTAAAATGAAATACGAAAAATGTGAAATACAGAACATAATTAATTATATTCGTAAGAGATTCATTTCCACTAATAGAGTAATTCTCTTCCAGGATAATTAAAAAATTAAATTAAGGTCTTTGAATATCACAAAGCTACCTGGAGAAAATAATACTCGGAAGTTGCAAAAACCAGACCAGAACAACGGAAATTGAGTTAAGAGTGGAAAAACACGATTGGCAACACTAAAACATGACACTCGCAGAATAGCTGACATGATCTCGAACGATACAAACAGAAAATTCAGCAGAATCAGGGCAAGGGATAAAACGATCTTCCGACTCGAAAATTAAAAAGATCGCGAGATAGCGAACTAGCGAAACAAATAAACCCAAACATTAACAGGAGCAATTAGAAGAAATTGTACAGAAAGTAATTAAGCAGGATAGACCTGAAGATATGAGATAACAGTATTGCGGAGTTGCAGTAAAAAAGGAGCCTAACGAATTACATATTTACATTAAAAATGTTAAATACATAATTTCGATTAAAAAGTTACTTTTTCATTAAATTCATTCAATGGTAAAAATATCGTATATGAGTTCAGCTTTTCAGATTATTGCCAGTAGTTAAAAAACCCGAGCTATTCATACAATTGAGGTTAGATATACAATTAAGTTTTTTTTATTTCACACTATGGGTATTTTGTGGGATAACAATAAAATTTTATGTGCATGTTTATACTGGCAAATATACACTATTTATTGTATATGCCACTTTAATCGAGTCCATTATTTTTAGTTATTGTTTAGATAAACAAAATTCTAAGTAGAACATTTTTCTAGGTATAATGTAAAAACTAGATGTGATATATTTTAAAAATAGAAGTACATATATATACATATATGTATATGTACACTAGGTTGATTTAGAACCGACTCACCCGACAAGCGACATGGACCTAACGCCGCACACAAAAACTTTCTACATTTAACTGGATGTTTGTAGTAATAAAGCGATTTGCTTATGAACTGGTACGCATACATTTAAAATAGCTACAGAAATATATTCTTTTTCAGATACTTTTAATATCTGTATTATTACATAGTATAGCGTTTGCCAACACCCATAATAACACATAAACACAAATAAAATAATTATTGTATTTCTTCTAACGTAGCTGATTTTAATAATAGGGTACAAATTAATTTTAGAACCATAAGAAAAATTATTTATCAAAGCAGTTATTAGACAGGAATCTATGTTTACCTTAAGTTTGTTTCGTTAAAAGCCTGATTTTATTCTAGTATTAATTAACACACAGTAAACAAATAATAATTTATTTCAAATAATAAGGAAGGTAAACAAAAAGACAATCAAACTAAAAACAAATGAATACAATTTTATTGTGTAGTTTCAACTCAAACAATACGAAAATCCTTACTCATACAATTTTTTAATAATAAATTCGAAATAGGTATTGAGAAATTGTATGCGCCTGTGATTTAACTATGTACATATACATATGTATGTTAAAATTGCATTAACGAATTATCGATTTAAGAATATATAAATGATTCCTTGCATTAAATATAATTGTGTAGTTGTTAGAAATATAGTGAAAATGTGGGCGATAGCGATTTAACCATATTTATTTATTTCGAAACATGATAAGATCGCATTACAAAATTATCAATTTAGGAATATATAAATGATCCCTTGCATTAAATATAATTGTGTAGTTACATATGAAACTCGATTTGATACAAAAATATATTGCATCTATAAATAGTAATTTACATATAGTTGACCATATCATTACTGCTTCGCATTGGGATATCGCTTTAAAGCATATTTTTATCGAGTTTTATGGCAGTTTGAGTCGATTCTAAATCAACCAACTGTACCTATGTATATTATGATTTGTGGCTTACAATTCACAATAATTGGAAATACTTCAAATACAGCATCTCACTTATTTAATTTATTATAATATAATTGGCCAGTTAATACAAGAATTGAATATGTCTATATTTTATCCAGAGAGCACATATGCAATACAATAAGGGTTTGATTTATAGCGTCATAATGGTCTATTTATCGTAAAAGAAAATATATTATATAAACGCCTATATTACAGGTATTTAGTAGTAAACGTATATTATTTGTTTTTTAAATGTATATTTGGCACGTTCAACGTAAAACTCACGTTTATTAAATACAAATAGAATATACATAGAATGTATGAACTATATAGGGTTTCCACGGGCGAACACTGGGTTAACAATGAAGATTTCCACAACCATAGTACAGTCATTTTAATAAAGCCATAAAATTATTATTTTTAAATCTCTTGCACCTGAATTCCTAATAAGGCTTTTAACATGTCAGATGCAGCTAGCGGCCACGGTATATAGAGGTTCACGCGACGGCTTAATAGCGCATTGCATGGATTTTTTAGGGTTCGAATCCCGATAGATGAATTTTATTTTTTTTTACTTCAACAATAATGATTATTAGGGAGATAATATTAACCGAAAACCGATTTTATGTTTTCTCCCTATAACCCACTCAGCCGTGCAACCCCTATATACATATTGTGTAAATGCATCTCTTGAACGTACCTAATACAGTGAGAGTCAAATTGATTGAATAAGTTCGCAGCCGTTTTGGACGACATTTTAAGTTTTGTAAATGGTAATATTCAGTTTGAAACAGTCAGCTATCATTTGTATTGATGATTGACTGTGATTATTTCATTATATTAGTAACTGCTTCTTTTATTGTGTACTGAGGCATTTGATAGCAACGGTTAGTAATAGCTGTCAAAGCAACTGGCAGCGGTTTACAAAACTATACGCTGGAGACAAAAGTTACACATTAACAAGCAAACAATAGCAATGCGACAAGTTTATATACAATAATAGAATCTCAATCAATGCTTAGGCAAGGTACTGGGCCGGCATCCAGGTAACTTCCTTCAAACAGATAAAAGTTAAACTACTAAAATAATAATTATATTGACAGCCATGTGCCGACAGTGGTATACGGGATAACGGTCTGTCTATGAGGGTGAACAAATTTCGACTCCTCATCGGAGAAAGCGCAGAGGCCAACTTCTCGGCCCCTCTGCGGACGGAACGGTGGTAACTCTGAAGAGGTCAACTTCTCGGCTCCTCCACAGAATACCCGGGGTGAGTGTTTGTATGTCTAATGTCGTTTTAAAGTTATATTACAGGGATTTAAATTTATGTAAGATATTTGTTTTGAAGGAATAGGCACATATGTAAGTATGACGCTCATTCTATATTATCTAAAAAACTCAAATGGGTTATTCTTCTAATAAATTCGCCATAGAAAGAATGATGTAACTATATTATTTTTATTAATAGCATCTTGTGTATTTCTAATACCAACAAAAACTACATTTAAAGTAATGAATGCTAGTGGATTAAGCTATGTTAGGTGTGTTACAATGATAGAATTGTACGAATTCTTTATGTTGTTGTTTTAGTTTTTTATTTTATTATGTGTACCCTTCCGTCATGTAGAGCTTTTTCATGGAGCATCTTGTCTTTCAGTTATTTTCCATTTTATAAAACAAGAACTCATGTGTAATAAAGTGTTTCAAAGTTAGAGAGAGAAAAACTATTGCTAAGAAAAAGCCGCTTGGCTGTCTTTCAAAGAAATAGTAACTTCATTGGAAATAATAAGGAGCCACATTTCAAGATAATTGTCAAAGGGAACGTGCAAAATTTCTCACTTAATATGAATGAGACATGTATGTAGTACTTACAATACATATTCAGCAGAACTGCCGAGGAGTAACTATACAGAACAAACTTCACACTTGCAGAATTATGCGTATGGAGTTTGCCTGTCCTGCTTTCCACTGAAAGATATTAATGTTGTGCAGAGTTGTGGATTTATGCTTTTGATGTATACAACTTGTCTTGTATTACTTACGTTAATGTTGCTCGGTTTTGCCCTAAAGAGTAAATAATTTTGTTGAAACTTTAACAAACACATTGGAGCGAGCTCAAGCACTTATTTAATTAGATATTTCTAGGTTAATTATTTTTGTAATATTATTAATAAACATCCACACTCTGGGGTTTATACTCTGCTTTCTTAACAAGGGGAGTTAATTGAATATAGCCCGCCAAAATATAGGTTTACGATTGGTTTGTTTCCGGTCATGTTTCAAAATTTGGTATTTTAGCTACGCCATATTGTAGATATAGCTGATTGAGTAAATACATATTTCGTTAAATATTTTTCTACTATCTTTTTGTGTCTCTACTATGTTTAAACAAGAAAATTAGTTTTTTTAACTATTTGCTTGTAAAAATGAATCGACAGGCTAATACAAGTGGACTATCAACATCGCCTCGAAGAAAACATGCTACTTGGGAGTGTGGGCATTTGTACAGAAAAAGCAAGTTATACTGAACATATATAAGAAAATAGTAATTCTACAATAAAGAAAATACAGATAACACTGCAAATTTCAAACCCTTTAGGTAACATACATTAATATTCGTAAATGTGTATATTTATATTTATTTAACAATAATAATAGGTGTTTCGAGGACAAGTGTTTACCATATTATTGGTGAATATAAAGCTAGAGGACTACTTTCACCACCATTAAAATTAGTTGGAAGAAAGGCGCTGCTACCTACAGTTGACGATAGTATTAAATACATGATAAGAAGAATCATACATTGCTTTTCTTATGATAGAGAACTTCCTACGCCAAACAAAATCTTAAAGAAATAAAGGAAGATAAAACAGGAACATCATCAAAAAGTTGGGGTAACTCTTCTTCAAGAAAATGGCAGTATGCGTCTCCATTTAATCTTATTGGGAGAAAATATGGCCCAATTAAATAATTATCAATAACACCAAGCCACACATTCAATGAAAATTGATGTTGAAATTTAGATTCAGCAATTTCGTGTGGGTTTTCATCTGCCCATTTGTTATTATTATGGAAATTTCTGATAGATTCCCGAGAAAAGCTTGCCTCATCAGTAAACAAAATACGAGATAAGAACTGCGGAGCTTGTGTGATCATTTGAATTATCCATTGACAAAAAATTAAACGAGGTAGAAAATCTCGAGGTAAGAGCGCTTGGACTCGTTGGATATGGTAGGGATACAGCATTTGTTCTTTTAAAATTCTAAATACTGTGCCATGGCTCACATTTAACTCTCGGGCAATTTGTCTCGTACTTGTTCCGGGAGATTCATCAATTAAATTAAGAGCAGCCTCCTCTAGTGCTACAGTTCATACTTCTCGAGAACGTGCGCAATCCACGATTGTTCTTGAAAAATTTCCTTCTTCTCGTAAACGTTGATGAATACGGGCGAATACGCTATGATGGGGTAATCTTCGTTCTGGATATAACTCAGCGTAAAGCCTCCGAGCTCCTAATCCATTTCCATTAGCACGACCATATAAAAAATGCATATCTGCCATTTCGGCATTTGTGTAATTTGCCATTTTATTTAGTTAATTAGTTTTAGTTCTTCAGAGATTAAAGAATACCACAGAGAAAATCAGGACAATAAAACTATTTGTCATATGACTTCATTTGACAGCAGCTTACTTCATTTTTTTTAAATAAATTATAACCTCTTTGTGAATTTATGAGAAAAGAGGCTGAGCAGTATTTCATTTTTTTGTGATCAAACTAACAATTTTATGATAAAAAGTCAAGACATAAAAAAGTTGCAGATTGAGTCTGTCTTTTTAAATCAATTTTTTAAATAGGAAAATATAGGTGCATTAAAAAGTTCTGATGCAAAATATTATAGGGGTTGTTTTTTCAGCCCCTTGTGATTACATTTTAGGGTAACAAAAACACTCAAAAACTGCCATTTTATTAGCGTCAGTTATCCGCCAAATTTCATTCTTCTAAATTGTTCCAAAGTGGATATATTAAATAAAAACAATTTTTTTACCTAATTTTAAAGGGCTGTAACTTGGAGGGAAAAGGGCGTTGAACAAAAAGTTATATGAAAGACCTCCCCTTAATTTTTTATTAGAGAATCACCCTTTGAAATCTTTCGTACCAATTCAGAATCACCCTGTATATATAATGCAAATAATCAAATACATATTAAAGTTACTAATAAATGTGTTATATATTTAAATTAAATTAAATACAGAAATGTAAATAACTATTTGATCTCATTGTAATCCATCATTTAAATTTACCGCCAAATTAACTGTTAGGTTAAATTGCCTAATGTGACGCGGATTTTACAATTTACTCCCCTGTATAAAAAAATAGACTAGTTGCATTCATTGATATGTATCTATGAATTACATCATACGTATCGTAATTTGGAAAACTTTGACAGCAACTGTCTCGTAGTATGTATGTATAGAAGAAGACTCTCGAGTTTAATTTCAGATCCCACTTTTATTGTCGGTTTTATTGCCTCAGTAATATTTCAGTCTTCAGCGTTTTGTTGAAATTGTTAGATTTAGTAGCGTACATCTGGTTTTTCAATTAAGCTATTCGGCCGAGTTAGTGCATTGGAAAACCAAATTTAATTATTAGGGTCTCTCTTGTTTACGATTTTTGCAGTAAAAAATATGATCACTAAAGATTTTGCTGTTAGTTTCTATTATAGAGATTTAGTGGATATGTACTTCCCCTTCGATAGAATTTATTCTTTTTATATTTTTATAGCTCTTAATTCAAATAACAAATTTAGCGTATTAATTTTTACACATTAATCTTAATTTAAACACTGTAAACGCCTGATTAGATGGCAAACAAGTAGTTAGTAAGTACATTCACAGCTTCGTATTATTTCTAATGTTGCGTGAATTTATTTCCAGTGTTCCCCGTCTAATTTGGCGTTTACAGTCGTAAACTTTGAACATTTATGGTTTTCCTATCCTTCTTATTTCTACCGATTTATTCTACGCCAGTGTAATCTTGTGAATTAATTTAGGTATGCTTCCTGATCTTAAAGCCCTATTACGCTTGAATGTCTCAAACTCAGGTTTAACGTTACATACATTGAAAGGAATCAATATACCTTTCCACCTACAACTTCCTAAAATGATTACTAAATTATTCCATTCAATAACCATTCTGACGTGTGCATTTTGCTTTTGCAGTAGAGAAAATTATAATCTAAGTTTTAACAGCCAATTTATTAAATATTTCAGCTGGGAATTTTGGAACCTACTTTATAGGTTAACTTTTAATTCAATTTGCCAACACCTATCATAACGTGGTTATAATATGAAGTCTATAATATGTGTGTATACATACGATCTCGGAATTTTGTTCTAAATGTATTGTATCTGCATTGCATTAACGTACTCTATGGCAAATAAATTTACATTAGTTGCTGTCAGTACCCATAAGTAAATGCTTGTATACACGTTAACGCTACTCTGGACGCATAATTTTATATCTGGCATCTCATATTTTTAATCAAACTATCAACAAACCGAAACATTGATGGGCATTCTATAAATAGCAGTCTTGACGGCTTTTCATAAGATTAAGAGGCATGCCTTTATTTTAAGATTTGAAGGAGAGATGGAAAGAGAGATAGAGAGAGAAAGCATGGTATATCAGCTAGAAATACAATTTCATTAATGTGATTGTATTTGTTGTTGAATAATTAATGCTATCTATGTATTTACCTGATTTTTCCGAAGATCAATATCTAGAAAATTCTGGTTTTTACATTAATGTATGTGGTTGTATTGAAGAGAGTGCATTACGAAATGAATTAATTAATGGAACGTTTTTATGCAGGAATATTTTTCTATTCTCAGTGCCAGATTACAGATACAGTAGTAGGAACTCTCATTTTTAAGATAAAATATAAGAATCTAGCTACCAGCCCCTCAACATTCAGTCTAATTATCTAAATTATTATCATAAAAATGTACACTTATGAAAATATAACCAATGCGTAAAGGAGCTGTCCCTCTGCTCAGGAATTGTAATAGTTACAATAGTGCGCCCTCAAGAAGGCGGAGTACGATGTCTTTATTTATTAACTTTCATCATTGACAAGAACTGTTCGCATTTACAAGTACTGCCAAACGCACAAATCAATTTTCTTGCGAATTTTCTAAGCACCGGAAAATGGTCTTTTTCGAAATATTTTTTGTGGAAATAGCACAACGCCACGTCTTCAAATTTAGATTTTAGGAGTGAGTTTTCTTGGAGCTCGATCAATTCCATTTTCAAGTCTATTGGAGTACATTGTACATTACTTTTTGTTGGAGTAGCAAATAAATTGAAACTGTCTTCCATGTTTTGAAAATCGCTACGTGTGTTCGAAAATTGCTCCGACAATAACTTGAGTTTTTCAGCATATTGAGCATAAGCAGTATTTTCATACGCAGAGAGCGTGGAGAAATGGTAACTGTTACCAGACAGCGTCTATGCCTCCCACAAACGGATTTTATTCTGAAACGCTTTCAAACGCCTGCATAAATCATTTACTAACTGTCCTTGTTATTGAAGTTTCAAATTTAAATCATTCAAATGGCTTGTAAGGTCGACCAGAAATGCTAAGTCACATATCCATGTTGGGTCACTCAATTCAGATAGTGACAGTGATAGTTTATCTTTTATTTGCATAATCTCATTTCTAAGCTCGTAAAACCTTTTCAGCATTTTCCCTTTGCTCAGCCATCTGACTTCACATTAATACGTAGTCATATTCGGTTGACATTTCATTCAAAAACGCCTTGAACTGACGATGGTTAAGCCCTCGGGATCGAATAAAATTGATAGTTTTTACTACCACATTCATAACATTCTGGAGTCGAATGGACTTAGAACACAAGTTCTCTTGGTGGATAATGCAATGAAGGACTATGAAATCATCTTTTTGCACATTTAATTCAGTTGCTTTTTTATACAAAATTCCGATGAAACATTTACGTAAGTCGACAGTAGAAGGTGCACCATCTGTGCATACACCAACTAATTTTGACCGTGGCAAGCCAAAACCTTTGAATACTTTTTCAACTTCGTTAAAAATGTCCTCTCCTGTAGTGGTTCCTAAATAAGTATAGCCACTTGAGCTGTGTCAGACAAATCGGTGCTCTCCTCTAACGTTATGGAGAATGATTCAAAACCAGCCATACGTCAGTCAAAGTTGGTTTTATATCATTAGCCATCATTTCTATACGCTGGTTCGTCTTGACGAACTAATTTTTTCAAATTCATTTTTCTTTTCAGGACACAAAACACTGTAAACTTCTAAGACACTCCTTGATAAATTCCTCTTCGGCAAATTGTTTTAATGACTTTGCCAATTTTGAACAAACTTTTATTATTATTACTAGCTTTCACAACATTATGAAGTTGTGTCTTATGAAACATTTGCTGCTGTTTTTTTCCAAATTTGCCGTAAGCTTCTCGATTTTGTCTTTTCTTATTTGTCCTGTCAGTGAGTACAGCATAGGATGCTTAGTTGAGTAATGCCTCTTTATATTGAATTCTTTCGTCACCGAAATGGATTTATTACACACCAAACAAATAGGCTTACCATTGTGCAAAATAAAAAAGAATTCTTCAATCCATTTTTCTTGAAACCGGCGACCCTCTGCATATCCCTCATAATATCATGCTTTCTTGATGTCGAAGGAAAACTCTATGAGCGTTTCATACTTGCCAGGCTAAAAGACGAGGTGACTTACTAGATAACCAGTATGGATTTCGCGAATGTAGACAATCTCCACACGCTATCCTACAAGTCATAGCGCAAGCAAGAGCTGCGACTGACTTTGCAGGCCACCAGCACCGTAGACTCTGCGCCATGGTGACTTTGGACGTAAAGAACGCTTTGAACAGCGCATCTTGGCAGCGCATTTTGGACGCCCTACAGGAGAGAGGAGTAACACAAGATCTCTAAAACATCATTGCGTCATACCGCTCGGAAAGAGAAATAATAGCTGAAGCGGAAGGAGTCGTTAGTAGTTGCAAGATAAACATCGGAGTGCCCCAGGGATCAGTGTTAGGACCGATATTATGGAATGTCATGTACGACGACCTACTCAAAATGCCAATGCTACAGGCGGTCCAAATGGTTGGTTTCGCGGACGATGTTGCACTGATAGTGACAGCCATTAACGAACAGACCTTGATCAGCTTGGTAGATTTAGCCCTGTTCAGAATCACCAATTGGTTGAAATCTAGGGACCTGCAGCTAGTACCGGAGAAGTCAGAAGCCGTCCTCCTGACCACCAAACGTAAACGTGGGAGGATTCAAATGGCAGTTAGCATAGGATGAAGGGACCTATGGGCGCTGGACATACCAACTGATCCCTGATACTAAAAACTGGCTGGAAGGGCTTGAAAACGAAGCTAATTACTTTACCACACAGGCGCTGTCAGGCCATGGATGCTTCAGGCGATACCTGTATGAATGAGGGAAGGTAGACTCGGATGAATGTCCCTACTGTGGAATGGTTAATGACGCTCACCATACACTATTCGAATGTCACAGATGGGCATGTAATAGACGAAAACACGAAGAAGAGTCGGAAAGGATACTTGATATCGAAAATGTACGAAACAACCTGATTTCGAAATTGCATAGCCGCACGCTACTAGACTGCCTTGGAAATATAGTAAAAACAAAGGAAGAGGAGGACACAAGAAGACCGTAGCCTTAGACACACCCTGCACTGAATACATGCGGCAGCGGATTTCGGTGTAGAGTGCAAGAGCACAAAGGGGGGTTTTTAGTCGGCAAAAATCCGAAACAACCTGCGAATAACAACTGGGCAGGAGTCTTTTCGAAGATTTTTCCTCTATCAAAAAATATCATTTGCGTTTACTTTTCGTTCGATAAACTTAATCACAAAATATAATTAGTAAGCCCTCAAGATCCACACAAAGTCACAAAGCAAATTGACAGCACTAGCAGTTCGCTAGGATATCGGTTCACGAAGGTATCACCTCGGTAGCTCAAACAGAACTGAATTAAAGTTCGGGTCATCCACCCGCTTATATAGGCAAAATGAAGGAATGATCTAGAATTGTATAGTGTAGAACATTTCAGAAGCAATAATCTTTTGTTGCGCCGCCGCCAGTGAGGTGGCAAACATCAAAGGCTTGTTTTTATTAGACACGGTATGTTTCCATCTTGCTTAGTACATTATGATAAACTTATGTCAAAAGTAGTCTGTCTACGTTTATCACTGATAGGGACATAAATTGAAAATACCACAAACAGCAGCATTTAGAAGTTTTTTGATATTTTCATCTTGGCCTGTTTGTGACATATGATGACTTTCTTCAAAGAATTATTCCAACAGCATGGGGAACATACTGCAAGAGAAATAAGAAAATGGGAAAAAACAGCTACTAAACTTATGGAAACGACCAATCACATAAGCTTGAAAAAGGTCAGTGATGACCGAAACGTCGCAAAAAAACAAATTACAATAGGAAATTAAACAAAATTTTGCTCAAGTTGGCGTTTAATTTACCACAAATAAATTGAAAATGTTGTTGTTTGATTAATCACTGAAAGATGTACGACAAATACTGTGACATTCTCAGCACGAATTAGTAACTAAAGTTAGCTCGCATGCAAAGATATTGTATGCATATTCAAAACGATGGACTTATTTCTCTGTGGAACAAACCATTCGTCCACCTATTATACAAAATCTGTTTGGAAACTGCAGTGTCATTCTACAAACTTGCACAGATGCTGCGTGTACTACGAATAATGTACACAGAATTAGTTTAAAAGTTTTTAATGAATCAATAATACTTGCAAAAATATAAATACGATTATCAAAGAAGCTGGATGAAGGTGGACTGTTCGATAATTACTACTGTTATTTTTATAAAAGAACAATTTTTTGATATAAAAACGGCTTAAAAAAATCTAATTTCGAATAATTATGTACTTGAAATTTGGTGAAATTTTATTTTTCTGAATTAATTAATGAACTTGCTATGGTAGCTCATATTTTTCTACACCTCAAACATTAGTTGCATAACTTCCAATTTCAGGTCCTCTGAATTTTGTAAATGCAATCTTTGATAAATACCCTGCTCATTTCTCATGACAATAGACTCTTAGTATCATAGCAAAATAATTGTTCTGCAATTACTAAGTGTATGTTCATAATCGCTGTCCTAAGCTTACAAAATTGGCATTTGCCTTTAGGCATTTTTCTAGAGTGATAATAGACAGCAATAATCAACTAAGTGACCTGCAAGGGTACTTGGATATTGATATTTGGAACCAAGTCTACATTAATTCTGTGTTGGATATTTTCCGACCTTGGCATTTCTTTTAGAACTGGTACGCATACATATCTGGAATATTTTATTTTTGGCCAGGTGTAACTAACGTAACAAAATAACAGGATATCAGTCTATCTGTGGCCATCTGTTCAGATATACATCATTGTTCCTTTTACACTTTTGTGTAGGCATTCTCAGGCATTCTGGTATGTATTTCTACGTAGAGAATCGTTTAGGTAAACACTGAAGCTTTTGAAAAATTTGCGTTTTAACTGTGAACTCCTATTTGTCGTTTCTTCTTCTAGAATCCGTCGGTGTATAGGGGATTTGATTCATTTTTAACGCCACCGAAACTCCATTCTTGACAACATGGAAATAGCATTCATGAACTAGTTTGACAGATATGCTGTCTGTTGTTTTTTCTAATGATTCTATCAATTTGTGGGATGTCTTCTAACATTTTTCAGTGTTATTGCAGTTTTTATTTGGCCAACACTTCCTAATTTGTTTCATTGTTCAACTGATGAATGGATTGGCAGATTAGTACTCAGCCCAAATGCTATGTCTTAGCGAGTGAGATTTAACACATACATAAGTCTGTCTTGCACCAGAAATGTTGTTTCAGAGCTAATTTTTTCCTAAGCTCTATACTTTTTAATTTAGTTTCCATTTTATGTGTTTGTGGAAGTTATTAGATATACAGGGTGTTTTGTTATGGGAAATATTTTTACTGGAGATACTACATGTCAAATAATGACCATTGACTAAAAATAATCTTATTCAAAATTACACCGTTTTCGAGGTAAAGGTCTTCAAACTTCAACCAGAAAAAAAATCGTTCTTTCAATTTGGTTGCAAAGAGTTTCCATAAGAAGTGTTGAAGAATAATCGAAAAATTGACCTAAAATGACAATTCCGCCAGTGATGTAGAATTTGAGTGTTGGCCTATCCAGATTTTTGCTGTTTAAATTACGTTTAGCTACAAATCCTTCCGAACTTTCTCGTTTTTCTAGAAAACCAAGCATGATATGAAGTTTCCACAAGGGGACCTTATTTCTGCTCTTTTCTCGCTTGTAAATCAAAAAATAAAAAAGTTCTATTGACGTTAACACAAGGGGATATATTTTCTCTTTGTTGTAATTTTACTAATTTCGGAAAATTCCACCATAAGAAGCATCTAATAATACTAAATCGCCGTGGCAAATTTTTATCGTACAAGTAGATTAGCTTAAAGATGGAAAACTGTGCGATTTTGAATAAGGCTATTTTTGGCCAATAGTCATTGGTCATGGAATTGGTAAATTAGTTCGCATATTTTCGGGGGGTCAGATTCTCTTGGTGGCACTATACGTCCCAATACGTACACTCTACTTGTCTAACATAAAATGTTCAACATTGTTGATGCCGTTATATCTAAATTCTTCATTATATTCCTTACAAAATTACTATTTATAATTACTATTATTACGTCAATTAATGGCTGTCTTTATACCACAACAATGCGAGGAATCAGCCTGTGGTATCCACAAGCCAGAATGTCCGCCCCCATCAACATCATGGATACAAAATACCAAATTTGACGTATTTATATAAAAATGCTTACAATTTGCTTAATATAGAGCAGCCACATTGCTCTACGAGCTTTATACTTATGAAATAACTGGATTAATTCTGATAAAACGTTATCGTCATTCAATAACTTTTTACTTACTACCTACTTAGGATTATTCATAATTTGCATGCCTCAATTTTCATCAAAATAATGACTTTACTTTTATATCAATAACTGCGTGGGTGCAATGACATTCCGATCGATAATTACATACTTATGACTAAGTATCCATATACGAACCAGTTCTGTTTACCATTTCTGGAGGAGTGGCAGACATTGCTAATATGCCAGGTAAATGAATATCATAAAGTAAATAGTGGAAACGTTAATGGTTTTCAACAATGCACATGCACTTTGTCAATATCTAATACGTTCACAGGTCTGTTCTTCGTATGAATATCCACGTTCACAAAGTAGCCAAAATAAGAGAGTTGAACAAATTTTATGCAATGAGGGTGTAATATGTACATATTTAAACGAAACCGTTAGCATCAAAACGTGAATATGCATAGTATTTTTGGCTTGATTTTCTAGCTAATAAAGTCACACACATACACTATCGACCATAAAGGAGGGATCACTGGTCCACCGATATAATTATTCGTTCTCTTGATCTGTTCCACTTACCGTAATAAATTGGAAATTCTTGGGGTTCATTTTCCTTCAATGCCGTAAGGAATCTACATCGAATTGAAGAATTTTTGAAAAAGAAAATTATCGAGACATTTTGGACGACCACGCTATTCCGTCGGGAGTAAGATTAATTGGTGAGGGGTTTTACTAGCAGCAGGACAATGGTCCCAAGCATACCTCCCGACTTCGTAAAAATTATTTGTAAGTAAAAGAAGGAGAAGGTGTCCTCATAAATATAGTTTGGCCGCCGCAATGGCCCGACATTAATCCCACCGAGTTGTGGTGGGATGAGTTAGACAGAAATGTGCGACATCGCGGTCCAACATCCCAATAGCTACTCTGGGAGCAATTAGTGAATGGCTGACAAACTATACCAGTAGATATCCTGTAAAAATTAGTCTCACGATTGCCACATATTTGCAAAAAAAATACTGTCCAGAGGCGGTTACTTTCAAAATATGTTTGCATTTCAATATATGTTTACGTAGTTTAGACTGACTAGTATTATTAATAAAAGCAAATGTGTAGATTGTTTCCCTAATAAATATTTCTCTAAAATGACACATTGTGGAACAGAATACTGAGATGATGTGGTGGTACCACGCTGGCAATTTTAAATAATAAAATTGATAGCATTGGTTTCGTGCTGGTTAGAAGTCACAATAATGCGAGCACTGTTCTGTTGTTAAGTGGTTGTACGAAATTATTTAACCTTCGGAATACGTTTCTCCCTATAAATCTTCGATTTTTTTTTCTTGTAGGTACTACATCCTTTTGGATATGCTTCTATGCATTCTACAACTTATGGATTGGTTGGATATAATTTTTGCGCATTATAGTCACTTCATTCTTGATTGTTTATTAAGGTCACAATCTGTCAGCTTTTATTGTCGTCATGGGTTCTAAACGGTCAAACCAAGAGCTATGGCAAGCCCTAGTGGAACATTCAGATAATGAAGGTGATAGGGATTTGGAAATGAATGAAGTGTTTAGTGATGCCCTCTCAGACGAAGATGTAGGTAATACAAGAAATATTCCTGAAAGTGTATATGAAGCAAAGCAGCCGTTATCCTCGGAGTCCTTGGAGAATTAGAGAAACAGAAGATCAAACTACAGATAGTCCGCACGTTCGTGAGGCAGATGCTTTTGGTCGTCATTGAAGTTATGTTGCGCCCAAAGCTAGGAAAGTAAAAGTAAAAAGATTTACTTGAAAATGAAAAAGGTCTAACTTATAAAAGCAAAAGTGTTACTTCAATTTTGGACTATTTCAAATTATTCATGTCTGATGAAATTATAGAACAAATTGTTTTGTACACAAATCAGGAGGAATCTGCATACATCGAAAATACAATAATGAATAGGAGACCAAAATGAAGACTTGGGGGAAGGTAGAATGCTACAGAAATGCTACAGAAGTTTATGCTTTTTTGGGGATTCTAATTTTGATCGGTCGCTTTAGGGAAGTGAAGATTCACACAATTTGCGGATAACATTCAACCAATTTTTGAGTAGTCCTATTTATCAAGCGACAATGAGCAGAAATAGGTTTATGGACATAGGAAGATTCATACACTTTGATGATCTAACAACAAGAGTTGAAAAAAAAAAGGATGATATACTTGTACCTATTCGTGAAATTACCACCACTTTTGTAAACAATTGTCGAAATTCTTATGTTCCTTCTAATAATGGGACGGTCGACGAACAATTTGTGTCATTTGGAGGTAGATGTCCATTTAGAGTTTACATTCCTAGCAAAGCTGGAAAGTATGGGATAAAAGTGTGGGCTCTTTGTGACTGAAAAATTTTACTGTTGCAATTTCGAGGTTTATACTGGCAAAGAAGGGAATGAGGCAGAACGAAATCAAGGACCAATGGTTGCAAAGCATTAGTGAGTCATTGGTATGGTAGCGGATGTAATATTCCATGCGACAATTTCTTCACAGATACATCTCTTGGAGAAGAAGATCATAGAAGATCTTACTTTATTATCATATATTACAAAGCCACGAAAACTTGTAGTACCTGTGTCAAGTGCACATCATGGGCACGAAATAGCAGGAGTAACTAATAGAACAAATAAAAGTGTGGAAAACGGTAAAAGATGTAAAAAAAGAAGAAAAGAAAAGGTGTCACCTAAGTCTTATCTCCTAATTATTGACAGAGACACGGGACGAATTTAAATGGGGAGTGAGGAATATTAATCCAGTCATTACAAAAAGAGAATCAATCTCAATAACGAAATCGTACAGCGACAGGCTTTACGAAGTTCAAAAAACAGAAGAGCAACAAGGCTTGGAGACACACCTATTGAAGTAGTTCAGAATAGACCAGATATACTATTAGAAGATGTGGTACAAGTTATGAGTAATGCTTGATTGATGATATTACTGAAGTCTGGAATATTGGATAGATGAGCACCATCTACGAAAAGGGAAGTAAAGCTTACTTCAAGAACTATAGGGGCATTTCTGTAACTTGTTTATAGGTAGGTTGTACGACAGGATAACACGCTCTCTACTTGAAGAAAGTATTGTGGATGCTAAAGTGTTTTCTGAAGTGGAAGATCATATCTTCATCTTCTAGAGAAAGTTCTTCAACATCACACTAACACTGACACTAGCACCTACTCAATTAGAGCAACGACAACCAATCTGGCATGGATACGTCATGCGGATGAGACGAGAGGGCTAACCACGTCTACCGATAGACTATCACCTACCAACGAAAGAACGAAAAGAGGAAGACCAACTCATACATGGAGGAAAGTGATAGAAGAAGCTATTGCAAGAAATCTGATGTGAGAGAAAACGACTGGCATAATAAAAATTGTGACGAATGCGACACTGGAAACTGCAACAGCTGCAGGACACCCACTTTATAGGTATACATACATAACGTGCGAGCAACAAAGATTGAAGCGAGCTGATCCTATATTTGTTTCAAATTCTATCAAAGCTATATTGTAATTAGACCTTTACCCATAATGCATTTGAATTTGTTGTCAAGTAGTGAATCAGTCTGACATTTCGCCTGTTTATATTTTACACAATGAAAAAGAGAGGTTATGTTGATTATTCCTACGCTCATGCCTACATAGTTCGTTTCACCATATTAAGTGACCTTGGGACGCTTCAATCATTGTTACTCGAATTGTATATTGCAACGGTACTTTCGGGATTCCGGGAATCGATGTAGATAATTAAGTAGAAAACATCAAATAACAGTGACAGCATTAAACACGCGTGTAGAACTCTGATCACTTTGTAACGCGTCCAACTCTAACCAGGTTGCGCCAGGACTCACTAGATGGCGTGCCGCGCTGAGCCTGTCATTTGACACCACGATGTTATTACAAGACGTAAAGGTTAATTATCTAAAGAAATACAGGTTATGCCCGTTTGCAAAATTAACGAATTTTAACCTCGGGGTAGCATAAAGAAAATAAAACAGGTAGGGTTCAGCTATTTACATATATACATTTATTTCCAGGTCAAAATAAAATAAATTCTTTTACAGATACAGGTGATAGAAATCAAACGAAATGTTTACAGAATGCAAGAATAGCAAAACTAGCGGTTTATACAATAATACTGAGGCACAAGAAAAGAAAGAGAAATTCTTGTTCATCCACAGGTGATAGCAATGAAATGAAATGTATGTACAAATTACACGAGCAATAAAACAGGTGGTTTAACACATGGAATGCTGTAGCAATAGATATATATAAATCGGTATGATGTCTATACACAATAATAGCAAGGCAAAAGGTACAAGTGATGCACACACAAGGTACAAGTCAGGTAAATTCCTATAAATAGCTAAAAATCAATCGGTTAAACATAAATTATGTTAATAGTCATTTGCAAGTTTAACGGAGTGCATGTGGGGGTTTACTCTTGAAACCTCACAGGAGGAAACAAATGCTGGGGCCAACAAGGCTTCGGCGCACCCAACGGATAGGGTCTGGATGGTTCTGCAGTGGCCAACGAGAACTCGACACATACTACAGAACACCTGGGGCCAACAGGGCTTCGGCACACCCAATAGACAGGGGCTGGATTGTTCTGCAGTGGCCAACGAGAACTCGACACATACTGCAGAACACTTGGGGCCAACAGAGCTTCGGCACACCCAATGGACAGGACCTGCTGGCCAACTGATCGGCTCCGGCAGAAAGGTAGGGAAAGGAAGAGAGCTAGAAAGCAAGTGGATTTTAATACCAAAACGCGGCCTTTATATATCCTGGCCAGTACCTTTTTGTGGCATGACATCATGAGCAAGAACATAGTAAAAATATACATAGCATCTCAAAACTGGACACATACAGGTTAGTTCAAAAATATAATTACATGTATTTACAATTGCAAGAAAACAATTTTAAATTAAATAAAAATTCAGTCAAAACAAATGAAAATATCTTCTAACTAAAAATTGTTTCTCTTGCCGCGAACGGAGTTCGTTACAATATCTAGAAATCTCATCACATACTTGTGATACCCTACATATAATTCTACATCATATTAGTTTGTGCTCTCTATAGGTCGTTTATTTTATGCAAGGACAACATTTTACGTTTACTTACCATATAAGACCCATCGACAGACCCTGCATATTAAATATAGTAAGAAACGAATAAATAAGCAGCTTTGTATTTCTATTCATTCTCAGAGGTATATTTCTTTTTATGTTGTTTTCTTTCAGTGGAGTATAATTTGATACATGCTGGTTTAATAATACAAAATACAGTTACGTTTTTTTCTGTCGAGTTTCCTTAAACGTATCCACTCCATCCTTCTCCATACAAATTGCCCTTGAAGGTAGGTACATCAATTATTAAAATTAAATTTATTCCTGATCTGTTCGTGGCACTTCACCAAAATTTACGAAATTATTCCCAAGACAACATAAAGTTATATTGTCGTCTGGAGAACTCGGCTAAGACCTCTTATTTATCTTCCACGAAGACATATTAAGCCGCAAACTTTGCGGTTTCTTCTTGCAAACTGCTTCTTTAGCGAAACCGAATTATGTAGCACTTGGTTTTTTTATTAGAATGTAGAGGAATAGCACTTTATTTACTCGAGGTGCTGCGTTAAATTGAATTTTTTTATTAATCTTATAATATAAAGATAAAAGAATTGTACAAAAAATGGTTTGTTAATTACTTAAAAGGATATAAAAATTTTGTAGTATTCGAACAGTGTTTTAGGTTCTAGGTAAGGTTTTAGGTAAGTCTTTTTAATTACAAAGGGTGTAATCCAGTGTGGCGATTGTAGAAAGAGAAAATTAAGGATGACAAGTCTAGTTGGAAACACATTTAGAGTCTCTTAACTTAACGACAAACTGAACTAGTGATTACCACAATCTGTTTTCGTATTTCTAAACTAGTTCTGGCCAATTTGTTAAAATACATAACTCTATTATCCTTATAAACACATATGTCTATTGTTTGAAACGTATTTACTACTGTCCTGTAAGAAATCTTTTTTATAAAAGGTAAGTATACAAACCAACACAACTCTAGTCAAAGGAATGATTTAAATGTAAATCTGGGAATAAAACTGCTCACTCGAATGAATTAGAGCAGAAGAGCATACTTTAAATAAACACGTTTCAAAGAGACATATTTAAGTGTAAATTATATTCTCCTTTTAAGGTATAATAATTTTATACCCGCAACTAAACAAATACTTATTTACTCCAAATTTTCTTTGCAATCAATGTTTCTGATACTTCAATTAAATTTTACGTGGAATATTTAATGATAAGGCTATAGACTTCAGAAAATTGTGTGGTGTATATGCTGTGGTTAGACGATAAAACGGGTACCGTTTTAATTAGTTAGAAAATGCTGAAGTTAGTTAAAGCAGATTACGATTTCGTAGAATAATATAGCGTGTTGGATTAATTATGATGCGTAGCTGATATTCTTCTAAAAATATTGTAAGATCTTTAATTGATGACAGTGGTCATCAATTGAAGAAGGTTGTTATTCCATCCATAGGAATATGGACGCAATCTTTGTTAGGACGGCTAAATTTTCAGAAAAGTCGACAAATTTTCAATGTTTAAGGACACCCGCCTACTACTGGCATACCAAATATTATTATTTTAAATGCCATTCAAAGGGTTAGCAAAGGATGCAATTTGTGTTGCCAATAATGGAGGCCAGTTTGAGTATTTGCTTTAAAGTTTTAATTGATTGTTGTTTTTATTATATACATTTGCCCGCTTCTCGTTTATTTTCTATTAGTTCAATGAATAAAGTATTTCATATCATAGTTTATATGTGTTTGCACTAAATAATTAATGTTAATGCTTAATGACACCCGCCTACTACGTTCAGTGTAATGTACTTTTAGTGTCGAAAACTGCATTTTTAGTATTTGTGACGCATTGGTGTGTTAGTTAACTGGCTCGCTAACATGAATCTAATAAAACCAGGTACATTACTGAGTATGTTGCTCCTAATTTCAACAAGCACGGTGAATTAAAGAATGACCTCTACATTGGTACGGAAATTGTGCCAGTTGTGGACTTACAATTAGATGGAATTCTGGAAGCGTTTCTAAAGCATCAAATACAATCGACGTTCCACCAGGAATTCTGAAAGGGTTTGTAGAGCATTAAACCTAATCAACGTTCAATAGAAACGTTCTTCCCAAGAGCATCAAATCTAATCGACGTTCCATCAGGAATCACTGCTTCTCTCTTAGGGCTTCGGTTTTGGTAAGGTTGGGCCGAATGGGTCCTTAAACCTTCTTGTGTCTAGTTTTGTTTGAGCGGGTCTAACCGTTCGGAATGTGGAGGGTGCGAAGCTTAAAATGTGAGCCCTTCTGGCTTGGTGATCAGGCGTCTTCAAGAATCCGACGTGTTGGAACGAGAGGTGGGGGTCTGTCCGGATCGAGCTCCCCTAGATGCTCGATTAACGGGTTCTCCGACCGAGATGCCCTCTCTAGAGTTCTTCTGGCCAGCGCTAG